>PVJL010014094.1:0-29489 GCA_004026885.1 Lyroderma lyra | reverse complement strand
ACACACACACACACACACAACCTGTGAGCCACACACACACACACACACACACATAAACACACACACATCCCCCCTTCAGACTGGGCTAAGTGAAGGGATTCCTTCCAAACAGAAATCCTTTCTGAAAGGATGTTTTCTCCATCTTATGTCGGGGGAAAGGTGAGCGTCTCAGCAGAACAACAGAGCACTTGGAAGCCTGGAAAAGCCATTATCTCCAAGAGCAGGAATCTGCCGGGGGAACGCAGCAGCAGAGGAAACCAAGCCTGCCCGCAGCTGAAGAACCCTCCCCCAGCCCGTGGCTCCTCCCCCAGCCCCTGGCACCCCTGCCCTGTTTCCCCGAGCTGCCCCTGCTCGCTCAAGCCTTAGTCCCTTTTTGACAATTGAGATGGGATCAAAGACTCAGAAAGATCCATGTCAGGTACTGGCAAGTGCTGCGAGTGAAAACAGGGAAGGGTTCAGGGGAGGTGCCGGAGCGAACTGGGTGCCGAAGACCTCGGACAAAACTATGCTCAGCCCTCCACTGTCACGTTTAGATCCAGCATTCCAGGTAGCAGTTCGGCCAGTGCTCTTAAATCTGCGATCCCAGACGGAGCGTTCTCTGACTCTCTGAGCCTCCATTTATGTATACACAGTGGAGCTTCAAACACCCTCCCCTCTAGGAGGCTTGAGAGGACAAAAGGAGACCGTGTGCATGAGCCCAAAGCGGTGGAGCGGGGATTCAGGTCCAGGGCGGCCTCCTGGGCGCACCCTTTCCCCACTCTGTTCTCAGCGAACACGAGGGCCTGCCGTGGACTCATCGTGCGGGTCTTTGGCTCCTCTGCCATTGCCAAGTACTCCCCGTGTGCCCAGTACGGGTCTTTCTTGCTCACTACATCCTGTTCATCCCTCGGCAGCCTTTTGGCGGAGGAAACAGCACAGCGAAGGGGGAGGTCACAGGGCTCACCCAGGAGGAGGTGCCCATTTGAAAAGCAGACCCTCTGCCCCTCAGGCCCAGCCCCGTGGCACTAGGATGGTGCCAAGGGTGAGGATGGAGAATGCTGCCTTACCCTTAAACCTCTCTCAACTGGGGGGCATTCTGGGGAGACGCTCCCCACTGGAAGAAGCGCGGTGCCGTTCACGAGGGGGAAAAGCACACGGAAGGCTGTTTCCAGTTACGGTTCTCATTATGAGGGTCAGAGTAAACACAGATGGAGGAAGCTGCGAGACGGGGCTCAGACTAAATACAGGGCTAACTGTCGCTGCAGCCACCACAAACAGGACGACCTGTTCTCTGAGATACAGCCTGCCGTGCCTTTTCGGCCTTTTCTGGACTCCCTTTCAGGACACCAGAAGGCTGGATCCAGCCAGCTTTTCCCTGCTGCCTGGCGCAGACATCACTGTGCCAGGGTTTTTTCCAAGAGAAATTAGGTAATGTAAACAAAGGGCCTACGCGGCCCTGAGAGGGCTCTGTACCCACCCACAACGCAGCCACCCGGACACCAAGACTCATCCCCGGGTTCCTGCAGAGAAAAGCCCTTGCCCAGGGGAGCAAAATGCAGCAGGACTCACAGCGTCACCTCTGAGCCAGCGTGCCACCAGCTCGGGCTTCTGGATCCCATGCTGGAGAGAGAAGGACTTGGTCTTCTTCCAGAAATACGAAGTGGGGCCAGCAAGAGGTTAGGGGGAGGGCGAGGTTCCTCCCTCCGGGGGATCTGTGCCACAGCCTGCTCGCAATTCCCCCAGTGACCTCGACAAGGCAGAAGTAAGTCGTTTCAACATTTCACATACCTCATCGTCTGCTGCTCTCCCCCCAGAGTAAAAGGCAAAACAGCAAAGTTCTATCGAGCTTCGTTCTGCAGAAGGAGGCAGGGCTGGGAGGAAGGGAAGGTGCTGTGGTCCAACTCCTGTCAAAAGAATAAACAGCTGTTTCAGGCGAGGTGGGTGGATAGATCCCGCAGCTGCTGGCGGCTCTGATCCTCGCTGGCCCCAGGAAACGGGCTGTTTATCAGGCCGGTTGACTCAGAGCTACATGCCACGGCACAGAGTTTGTCTCTGGCCCATGAACGGCCCGGCTTCCCTCACTAAGGCAAACTACAGGTCCAAACTAGGCCTGCTGTTGGAGGAGGGAAGGCCACCAGGCCCAACAAGGACACACAGGCTGCTCACATCACCCACTTCTTGGCAAAAATGAGAACAGTTCTGAACCCAAACAACCCCAAGTTTGACCAGGCGCAGCCAATGGAGAAGTAAAACCATACAAAAAATATTTTAAATGCAGACGGGTGGGTGAAGGAGAGAGTCCTGCTGCCACGCCACCTAAATGGTCCTCGGAGTGAAGCCTGCCGCTACATCCTTCAGGCGGTGGAAGCTGTTTGTTTGAACGCTATTTTTATAGGATGTTAGATCTCCTGCATTGCAAACCAAGCTATAAGAACTTTAAAAGGTCACAAGGCCCAGCCCCACTCTGGCTGAATAATGCTTAACCCTTCCCACAGCCACCTCCTGCTCCCAAAATAGAATTTTCCAGCTGCAAGGGACCTTAGGGCAGTGCATTTTCAAACATCGAAAACAGCTAAAACTTTTTCAAAACAACGCATGAAGTCTCAGAACTCCACTGTGCAAAGGAGGGGACACGGAGTGCTTTGGCTGAAGCAGGGAAATGAAGCTCAAAGCCCCCCTACCCGACCCCTCCCAAGTGGCCCCAGACACCTCCCAGCAGTACAGGCTGGGAACCCCAGACTAAGGAGAGGGGACCAAAAGCTGACAGAAAGGAGCCAAGGGTTGCTCCCCACCCTTCAGTGATGCCTAATCCAGCCTTTCCCGCCCCTCCCGGGGGGATGGTCTAGTTAATTACAATCTTTAAGGTCTAGCACCTCTTTCTAACAACTTGCTTAAATCCTTCCTGCTGGTATCTACCAAAGCTGAACAAATGCACACCTTACGACCCAGTCATTCCACTCCAGGTCTGTACCCCACAAAAAACACACATAAACTCACCAAGAGACATGGCACATCGTAGCCCACCCCAAAGTGGAAACGACCCCAGGTCCCTCATCAGAACAGATGCGCCGTGATCTAGTGTGGGATTCTATATGCAGCAATGAGCACGAACCAACCACAGCTACTAACATCAACAGGATGAATCTCACACACACGGTATTAAGAGAAAGAAACCCTGGGCAATTCCATTTATTTAAAGTCAAAAATAGGCAAACCCCATCTGAGGTGCTAGCAGTCAGGATGGGGGTGGTAGCGAACAGGAGGGAGCCCCCGGGGCCCTGGGGGGCTGGTCATGTTGTTTCTGGGAATTGTTACATTTGCAGCAGAGATAATATTCAAGAAGCTGCCTTTTCTTGGGCATTCTGTCTTCCCCTGACCCTGGCTCGAGGGCCACAGGACCATGGACAGCCCTGCCTTTTCCTCCTCTTGGGTTCCCTGCCCAATACCAAGCACCACCAAGCACCTCGCTAGGAGTTCAGGGAAGATCTGTTGCATTCATTAAATGCTCCAGGAACCAGGACCGATGGTCAACGGGGAGGGGAAGACAACTTGGAAAGCTAAGGAGCTGGGTTAAATAAGCTGGTCCTTTTGACGAGCAAGCACTGCTCACAGGTCACGTGGTCTCCCCCTGACAGTTTACAAAGCAGCCTCTCCTTTGTCTCAGTGAACCTCAGGACCACTCCCAGGTGGTCAGGGGACAGGGGCAGCTCTGGAAGCGTCAGTATTGCTCCAGGTCACCAGCTGGTAGGTCCCCACTAGCTCCCTCCAGGGGACCCCCTACAGGTCAGTGCAATGAGAGGCTCCAGGCTGGTTCACTTCAGCCCGACAGAGTGGGCAAGCCCGAAGACAGAAAATTCACCTTAGTATCCAGGATGACCTTCTTCCGTCCCTGACACGCTCTCATGCTCAGACTCTCAAAACAAAGGAGCATGCACGTGTGTGGCCAATCCTTAACTGAGAGGCAGAGAACTGAGCACATGAGCCTCTCGGGCCACGTTGTTCTGCTGATCGAAGGAGGCTAGAGGCTACCCAGGTATGAGCGTGGCACGGTGCCCAGCCAGGCTAACTAATCTTATCATTCCCAGTCACTAAGGCCCCTTCTAGTCCTAATGTTTTACACATCTATCAGATAGCAACCGCATTGAGTACCTGTCACTGGCCGCACCCTGACAGGATTACAGGGCCTGGCAGTGTCAGCCAAGGCAGCTGCAGCCTGGGCATGGGGAGCCCTGGCTTTGCATCTCAGACCACTCCGTGCTGGGCAGGCTCCCCACCCTGCTCACCTCTGTGTGAGAGGGAGCGAGGATTAACTGTTTCTGGCAAAGAACCCTACAAACCCATCGCAGGCTGTCACTATTTAATCAATTTATAGATAATGTACGTTTCGGGTAGTCACGGGTGTACCTGACCATGCCTGCGTGGGATAGAGCAATGTGGTTGGTTTCCCCTCTGTGTTGGCGATAGTCATCATCCCACGTCTTGGGGTGGACAAGGGGCTGGAGAGAGTGGCGGTTTATCAGCGTACACTCTGGGGCCGGGCTGGCTGGGTTCGAGTGCCGGCTGTGCCCCTTACGCTGTGCAGTCTTGGGTGACTTACTTAACTTCTCTGTGCCCCGTTTCTGTATCCGTAGCTAGGCGCCAGATTGTAGAGGGTTGAGAAATGAACCTCAGATGAAGAAGTGATATCAGGAAGTGTAGGGGCGTCTTTCTTTCTAGGAAGAGAAAGGTTGGGGAGAGGGTACGCCAGCCAGAGAGGCCCTCATACATCCTTGCAGGCTAAACACGTGCTTAGAGCCGTGCTTGGCACCTAAGCATTCAGTAGATGTAAGCTATTTTAGAAATGGGTGGCAGCAATACCATCGGCAATAATAGGGAGCGCTGGGATGCAGGGAGGGAGACAGACGTGAGTCCAGTCCAGTGCTACTCAAAGTGTGAGCCGTGGACGACCAGTAGCACCGGCACCCCTGGGAGCAAGTTAGAAATGCAGAGCATGGGGCTCCCCCAGCCCCAGCCGACCGGGACGCCCGGGGCGGGCCCAGGAATCCGTCTGCCGAGCTCTCCAGGTGACCCCGGCGCTTCCCAAAGTTCGCCAAGCTCTGCTCTGGGCTGGTTCCCAGGCTGCTGGTTCAAGTAGGGGCGCGGATGGTCTTGCTGTTGACTAGAAAACAGAGTGGAAGGGGTTGGGAGCTGCGGGGGAGCTGATGAGTTCCTTTCCAGAGGTGTTGAGTGTGAAGAACCTTCTGGATGGAGCCATGGTGGCCTGGAGAGGAAGCCGGGGTGGAGCCCGGTTTGGGAGCTGCCAGGTGCCGGCAAGAACGGGCAGGTCTGATTGAGCGCAAGGTGTGGAGGGCAGATCTGATGTGTGCTGCCGATTGAGCGCACGGTGTGGCGTCCTGAGCGGGCACCGCCCTGAAACCTGACCAACAGGCAAGGCCCAGAGGTGGGAGGACCAGGAACGAAAGGGGGCGGCTGCAGGGCCCGGGTGAGGGCGGGAAGGCGAGTCATCTCGATTCTCAGCTCACCTCCATCGCCTCCATCGCAGCGCTCTCACCTGGGCCCACGTGACGCTGCAAGAGAGGTGGCAGCCAGGACGTGTGTCTGGGCCAGGCTGCAGCGGCCTGAGAACCCCAAGGAGTGCCGGGCACACAGAGGTGTGGCCAAACACATGGGCCCTGTTCCCAGGCCTGCCACCAGCTCCAGGCAGCCCCCTGCCGTGCTGGGTTGACTCCCCTCTGTTGGATGGGAAGCTTGGGCTAGTGTCTCTTACTCTGCATTGTATCCCAGTTCTGGGGTTCGTGCCCAGCCACAGACTCCAGGCCAAGACCCCCGGGCACAGGGGCAGCGGGCGCCTTCGGAGCTGTGGGCACGGGCTCGGGTTGCGGGGCGCAGTGTGGGGAGGAGATCGCAGGCTTCAGGGAGGGCGGGCGCTGTGGGTGGGGAGTCCCCAGCCAAAAGGTGTGCCTGCCTAGCCCAAGGCTTCTGGGGCCACGTAGGCACCGCTGATAGTCAGGTTCTGAAGAAGCCTTCTCCTCTCTCAGCCAAAGTGGGAGGCCCTGGGACCAGCCCGCGGCAGGTCGCACGAGGAGAAGTGGGCGATTTCAGGCTGTTTCCCGTCCCCGCTCCGGGAGGCAGATACCGGCTCTCAAGCGGCCAGCTCCCAGTGCCGGCCTTGTGGCCCCCGTGTGCTCCCCTGGCTGGCTGATGGCACAGTCTTCTAGGTGACCCAAGAGGAATAAACAAGTCCCCCTGGCCCCCAGGAGGCTCAGCCACCCCTGCGCAGGTGGTCCCCCCGGTACAGCCGCGCCAGGGAGCCTCTGCTTGCAGCCTCCTAGTGAGGAGCTCACCGCCTCCCTGGGCCCCAGGTTTCATCTCTGGGCTGTTCTGCTCCCCAGAACGTTATTAGTAATAATAAAGGCTACCATTCATTTACATACATCAGTCCTCTCACTCGGCCCTTACTTACAGTCGGTGGCGATCCTCTCCTTTTCCCAGACAGAGAAACTGAGGCTTAGAGGTTAAGATCAGGATCAGAGCCAGTAAGCTCTACCTGTCCACGTAGCCTTGACTTCCCCGTTGAACCTAACAACTCCCGAGAGGTAGGGCCCCGTCCCCTGCCCAACTCCACCTTACCTGGCACACCTCAGGCAAGCCACGCCCTCCGGCACGTTCCGAACGTCCCGAACACGGGCTCAGAGCCCGGGATGGTGTTGGGACCGGGATGGTGTTGGGACGGGGACCTTTCAAGTCCACGTCGGGTGAGAGGGCCACGCGCACCCACGAGTCCCAAATGCTGCCTGCAGACCTCGGCTGCTGTCATCGTGCTACCAGGCTGGGGCTTGGCACAGAGCTGGGCGGCACAGCTGTCCCCTGGCAGAAGTCACTGCTCCGCCCTACCTCAGGGTCCCATGTCCTGTTCTTTTGTTTCACCAGCCTCGTAGGTTTGCTCTGTGTGCTTGGCCCCCTGCTGCTGTAGGCAGCTTCTCCCACTCTCTAGATCTAGAAGATGGGGCTCTGGGAAGGCCCTTAAAATCAGGGTGACCGCCCAACTGCTTCCCCTGGGACCGCTCGGACGCCCGCTGTGGGTGAGCTCACAGGTTAATATTTCACTACCCCCTTTCACTTCCAAAGGTCTGCCCATCTGGAGGATAATCTTAGGGTCACTCTATGTAGGAAGATTCTAGGGTGCAGGGTTCGTGTTACTACCTACTGATCCCTCAGGTACCCCTCTCCAGCATCCAGAGTCTACTCAGAGGGGGTGCACCCCAGTCCCTCCGGCTGCATTTTTGTCCCACTCCCCGGACCCCCATAGTGCCTGCGATGGGGCTGTCAGCGCTCCCTGTCCCCCTGTGCAGGCCAGGAGGCATTCAACGTCGAAGAATTGACTGGAAAATGCTGAAGTGGTTTTGTCTTGGGTCTCTTTTTTATTTTCTTCTACTAGATTTTTCTTGTAAGTTGATTGAACATAAAAGCCCTTCTAAGAATTAATCTCCTAACGACGATGTTCCAGGAATTGTAGCCATAAGCTCAAAACAAAACAATTCTTAATTGGGTCCACCATGGACTCAATTTTCCCACCTGGTCTTGGAGTGAGACGGGCCTGGGTGCAAATCCCAGTCTCACTACCTCCGTGCCGTGGGACCCTAGACCAATCACTTCATACTCTCTGAGCCTCAGTTTACTCATCTGTGAAACAGGGATAATAAGTCCTTACTCCGAGTTGTGGAAAGGATGGCCAGTACCATCCCGGAAGTTTCTGGTACCTAGCAGGTACTTAGGAAGAGACAACTTGCATTATTGTCACTGGTGCCTAAGAGACTAGCACTGTGCCCCCTCATCACATGACAGGAGCGTCCAGCATAGCGATTAGAGCCTGCGTTTGATGAGACAGGCCTGGTGTCCGTGAAATGCATGACCCTGGGCAAGCCGCTTGGGCCTTCTGGGCTGTTCTCAGTGAGAACAGTAACACCTCTCTCCTCTCAGACCGTCATTAGTGAGATGGTCACAGAAAGTACTTGGCACGGGGCCTGATGCTGGCCCGAGTGCCTCGTATTATAAATGATAGCTACTCAATTCCCAGTAATGATTTTTCCAGGACTCTCCACCTCGCAGGCTCTGGCCCCGTCTGCTGTCTGTCCCCACAGAGTCCACTGTGTTCCTGCGTCCCAAACACAATAGCCCTTCCTCCCGCCCGCCCGCAGGCGCCCCGCCACAGCCGTGAGGCAGGGTGGGTGCTGCTCCCACCACGTGCCCAGGAGGAGCCTGGTGACTTGTCTCCAGCGTCCCCTTGCCCCACAGAGTCTGCACGTCACCGATTCAAAGCTGAAGGGAGTTAACGAGTTCATCTGTTTATTCGCTCATTAAATAAAGGTTTGTTTAGTGCCCCTGTTGGAAGCTGTCGTGCGCCAGGCACCTGAGCCAGCTAGGTCTCCAGCGGTGAGCCAGGGGCGCCTCCGGGGGGAAGGTGGGCCCAGAATCCAGCGGCGTATCACGCCACCGAACGCATTCTGCAGCTATGACCAAGGACCCCCTAACCTTCAGGTTGTCCCTCACTCTGAGCTGCAGGGACTTCTGGGGGACTCGAGAGAGCGAGCACACATGCCACCTCACCCACGTGGCTGGAGGGACTCCCTCAGGATCCAGGTCACTCTCAAGCCTGTCCCCCGTCTTCTGAGCTGCTTCATTTTACAGATGAGAAAACTGAGGCCCCAAGGAAGGGAAATGACCTGTCCAGGCCACCCGGCAATGACATGGGGAGGCTGGGCTGGCACCCAGGTGTCTGACATCTCTCCTGGACAAGCTGCCTCTAACCACAACACAGGAAGCCGAGGCGCTCGGGGAAGGGGCTGGGGGCCGTAGCGGCCACACTACTTTCTTCCCCGGCCCCACCGCTCTGCAGTGATTTGGGGAACGCCAGGGTGGGCTTGCTGAGGTGGGCATGGAAATGCCACAGGACACAGGTGACCGTCCTATGTGGACTGAAGATAGAATAGCTGAAGCATTCAGTCCTGAAGAAAGAACATCCCTCCCTCAGGCACACACGGCTCGTAGCTCGGAAACGGAGTAGCACCCCCAGGTGTGCCCCCCCCCCCAGGAAGCACGGTACGGGGTCTGTGGTGAGGAAGGTGCCTTGGACACTCCGGTTGGACCCCGTTGCCTCCGCCTTTTTCACGTGTGTAGCCCCCGGAGCGCTCAGCGGGCACCACCTGCGCTCTCCATGGCTACTGCACCTTCACGGAGCTGCTGGTGGCGGCAGGTGTCTCCTCTGCTTAGCACTTGGGGCCGAGAGGTGGCTCTGAGGTTTCTCCGCTCTGGCCGTGGCTTCTGGGAACTCACAATGGGAAGCTGGAGGCTGCTCTGTCCCTAAGACCCAGGCTGGTGAGCGCAGCGCTTTCTGAGCTGATGTTAGCACGCACGGAAGGGACAGTCCCCTCCGGGGTACTCATTAATGCTGTCCTGCCAAACCTTTCCAGCTCTCCACCCTCACGGGGGGATTCCGTTTCCTGGTCCCCCGTGGGTGGGTGGGACCATGTGACTAGTCCAGGCATTCGCTTGCCAGTGCAAGACCCTTCAGGGCTCTCTTTCTCTGTGCTAGGGAAGGCATTCAAGAGGGCGACCGTCCCCTCAGCCTGGCTCCTGGAATGGGCAGCACAGCCCCCAGCTGACCCACGGGTTTGGCTCCCAGGATCTAAGGGTTGTTTGTTACTGCAGCGTAACTGCTCCATCCTGACTGACACGCTGCCCGTCTCGGGCAGAGCAGCAAACTCTCCAGAGAGTCGTCACCGTCTTCCCTCCAAAACTGTTAGCCCCTCCTCAGGAGAGCCCTGCGGGAAGACAGGGCAGCGAGGTGGAAGCCAGACTGTCTCCCCAACGTCCTCAGAAAATTTTCCTCCTCCGGGAGCATTCAGCCACATTTGAAAGGGAGTAAGACGCGAGTTCCGAGCGTTAGTCTCTGCAGCCCCCATCCTAGAACCAGGAAGCTAGGTCATGGGACAAGGGCAAGTGGGGCTAGCGGCCTGAGCGCCACCCAGGTCAGGACAGATGCCATAAGCTCTGGGAGGGGACACTGAGCAGGGATGAGCCAAGCAGCACTGTAACCCCGCTGGGGCTGTAACAGAGCCAGCCACACGGTCCCATTCACCGGCCCAGGGATGGCAACTCACGGGCTTCCTGTGCAGTCAGGGACTGACTGGGGAGGGGGGGTCCGAAAGTCAGGGAGCAGGTGTGGTTAACCGCGAGGAGGGCCGCGTGGGCTCACTGGCTGATGGGGGGGCGGAGCTCACAGCATCCCTAGAGAGGGGGTCCTACTATTACCCTCACGCAAGCTTGTCCAACCCGAGGCCCACATGCGGCCCAGGACGGCTTTGCACGCGGCCCAACTAGCATCCTAGTGGCCCAAGGCAGTTCTTCTTCCAGTGTGGCCCAGGGAAGCCACAAGGTTAGACACTGCTGTGAAGGACACAGGCTCCGAGAGGTCGTAGCTCTCGCCCACGCCCGGGCAGCTACCGAGAGAGCCAGAACTAATCCAAGTCCGGCTGAGCCCCCGGGCGCACGCTAGCCAGGGGCCCCGTCCCGCTCGGCCCTTACCAGCCTTCCCTTCCGCCCTCAGCACTGACATAAACGTCGATCTTATCTGCCATTCCAGATCGTGAACTCTGAACAGCAGCAATCTGTACCTTATACAATAATAATGGCGGCGGCGGCAGCAAATGCTACTGTTTACTGAAGACTTGCAACAGCCCAGCCGTGTTCTAAGCATTTTACACCCGTTACTCAGTTCACACTGAACTGGGCAGTAGGTACCGGAGTCATCCCCATTTTATAGATGAGGAAGCACCTCGGTTTGAGCTGAAATTCAGCTCCTAACATTAATATTTTAATAACAATAGTTCAATATGACTCATTTCCTCTGTAATCCTATTTATTTTTTCCTTTGAAACATTCTCAGAAAGGGGTCCGTCTGGAGGCTTCCTCAGATGCCCAAGGAGTCCACGGCACAATAAAGGTTAGGAACCCCTGTGGGGCAGGTGCCAGGGTTCCAGAGGCAGGATTCTGCCCCCAGTCTATGCCACAGAACCAAGAGATCCTGGCTGGGACAGGATGAGGGACACTATCCCATCTTCGCAAGGGCAGGAGTGATTAATCGTTTAGCCCATCCACACGTCATAAATACATAAATATCATAAATACTTTGATTTCAGCATTATGAGCCCATGAATAACACTTGTCATAACACACGAGTCGCTTGTTTCCTAATTAAAAAACCATTTTTAGCCTCCAGTGTGCTAATTAGAAAAGCATCAGTTGTTGTTCACAAATTGGGGTAACAGGAGGGCTTGCAGCAGCTGCCCCTGGATGTGATGCCGGTTGCCCCCCACTCTGCATACTTGAGAGCAGATTGGCTAACCTCCCCCACCCTCAGACCTGCCTTCTGAGCATTTGCACACTGACTCAGCCCAGGCAGTGCCGACACAGCAGCCCTACTGCACGTACTGAGGTTTTGTACGGTAAATTCCCAGAATCCAAGCAGATGCACCAAATCCCAACCCGGGCAGGGTCCTCTGGATTTCAGACCACCTGGCCTATTGTAGGACTCAGGGATATGGTGGCCAGGGCCAGTGCTTCCTGGCCAGACCAGACAGCTTCCTTCCTTGCCAACTGGCCAGTGCCCAAGGCTGAGCCACAGGACACCCAGGTGCCAGTCTTGGCACTGCCTCGATGGACAGTATGACCTTCTGTAAGTTGTTGACTACATGAGCCTCAGCTTCTTATCCTCCAAATATAGGGCTGTACTAGATCCAAGTCCAGTCAACAAACGACCACAAAGCACCCACTATGTGCCCAGCACCATGGGGAGTGCAGAGGTTACACAGGCTCCCTAAGGAGCTGACATTCTAGTTGGGGAGCCTGGCCTGGGAGCAGTAAACTCTTACACACAGTAGGGAGAAGTGTGAGTGGATGTGGAGGTCCCGTGTTGGGTCCTGAGGCCACCAAGGAGGGAGTCAGCCATCCTGCACGGGGCCATGCATCCAGGCTTCCAGGAGGAAGGGCCTGTGCTTGAACTGGGCCTTAAACGGGGAGTAGGAGTCCCATGGGTGGGGAAGGGCATTCCAGGGTCAAAGGACAAGCTCCTGCAAATGTAGGCGGCTGGAATGGCGAGCTCCCCACAGAGCCCAGTGTGGACTGTGGAGCTGGGGTCTCCCCACATCCACTGCACTGGAGTCCAGAAGGGAGAGTCGTAGGAACCTGCATTTTTAACAAGCTACACAGACAGTAGGGTGCTTTGCGTTGAGGAAAAAAGAGAGTGAGTGAATACAAAAATGAACTTGACCTCAGGCAAGTCCCTTCCCCTCTCAGGATGCCTGCCCTTCTTTAAAGGTGCTGGATCAGCTTAGTGGTTTTCAAACTGTGTTCTAGAGAACCCCAGAACCTCCCTCAAGGCCCTCGGAGAGGCGATGGGAAGGTCGGGGGCGTGTTTCTGAGCCGCCGTCACTCGTCTTTAGACCTCTCCTGCTATCTGCTTGCTGCTGCGTACTGTGCGTCCATCTGCTATTTTGTTTGCAGGAAAGTTTCCTTGGCTACAAAGGAAACTTCCAAAACCACTGACTTGGATGACCCCCAAGAATCCCTAAGGAGAAATGTTTGAATGCCTTGAAGGCAGGAGCCTATTTTTGTTGAGTATTTCTCAAACAAGTATGAACAGAGCATGAGGCTGTTTATCAGATGTAAGTTTTTTATTTTATCGTCATAATTTAAATTCTTTTCCTGTGGTCCATAAATCAGTGCATGGAGAAAGAAAAGTGGCACAGCAATTCAATAGAATATTATGCAACCTTTAAAAAATGTTATTGAAGCATAGTCAATAAAATGGAAAATTAAGCGAGAAAGTCAGATACAGAATCGTACACAGACTGTGGGCTCGATGATGGATGTTACACATGAAAATTACTGGACAGGTATGGCGGGTCCTCAAAAATTTTAAACATAGAATTACCATACGATCCAGCAGTCCAACTTCAGGGTATACAAGGGCTACCCGGCAAACATCCAGCCATGAATGCCTTCATTTTTCATTCTCCATGGCTGGAGACTTTCCGGACAGACCGTGCATATCCAAAAGAACTGAAAAGAGAAATTTCAAAAAGGTATTCGTACACCAATGTCCAAGCAGCAGCATTCACAGCAGCCAAAACAGGTAGAAATAACTCAGATGTCCACTGATGAATGAATGGAGAGAGAAAATGTGGGACATCATACAGCCTTGAAAAGAAACGGCCATCTGACTCCCGCTCTACATCATGGAGGAACCGTGAGGACAGTGTTAAGTGAAATAAGGCAGTCACGAAAGGCAAATCTGTAATGCTTCCACTTAACAGCATTCAAATTCATGGGGACAGGAAAGTGTTAAAATGGTAAAATTTATGTTACATGTATTTTGGCACGCACGCGAGCACACGCACACACGCACACACATGCGCACACATGTGAGCACACACGCACGCGAGCACACGCACACATGCACGCACGCGAGCACACGCACACACGCACACACATGCGCACACGCACGCGAGCACATGCACACACGCATGCCACGTGCACGCGCGCACACACACACATGCGCACACACGCGAGCACGTACGCACGCACACACACGCACACACGCGCACAAATACTGGCCCGAACTAGATACGCGTGGTGACAGTGGGGAAGTCCATGCAGTGAGATGGTGGCCGAGTGGTCACTTTACCCTGTCTCTTTCCCTGCATTTTCCAAGTGTTCTCCAGCGAGACTGTATTACTTTTCGAACTACCCATAAAGCTATTTAATTAAATAAATCTGGTGGTTCTCTGGCTCTTTTCCAAAAATGCACTGTCGTCCTTCGTGTAAATGTAAGGAATACTTTTTGTACTTAATTAATAAAAGGAGTCAAGTTCGGGGACGCCAACTGAAGTAGCCATCAAATTGCTCAGTCAAAAGACATGCATGACAGGCAGGATGGTCCCGGTCTGTATTTAAATTACTCATATTTCAAATGAAAATGGAACCAAAACAAATCCTCTAACGAGGCTCCCAAGAAGCTGTCTGGTTTGGAAAAGCTCAAACACAAACTGGAGCGAGCAAGAAAACTCCAGAAAAGTGGGAAACAGCCAATGTTGTTTTTAGGACATTAAATCCCTGAAGCTGGGGAAGTGACTTTGTCAGTGAATTTCGATCCTCGGGTTTCTGGGAAATGTTCTCGTGCACAGTGAATTCAGAACCCAGAAGGGGCCCATCGTTTGCATTCGTTGCAAATCCGTTTCCTCCAACACCCGCCACCCCAGATAAGTGTGGAGCAAATATTGAAAGAACATTAGTCTGCCTGTCAGGGTGCCTCTGCCCTTAGCCACATGGACCCACCGCTCCTGGGCCCTCAGCTCAGGGCTGCCTACAGGGGAGACGGCCTGGGGAAGGTACCGTCCTGTGGCTACCTCCCGGGGCGGCCCCTCAGGGGTATGTGACCTCAGGGTCATGCTCCGGAGCTTCTGTGCCCTTCCGGAACCGACAGGAAGAAGGGCGTGCACCTTGCAGGGTGGTTGGGAGGGTTAAATGGTGCTCCCTGGGTAAAGTGTCTGCTGCAACGCCGGGTGCATAGTAGGTGCTCACAAGCTTCCTTCTTTATTTCCCCGAAGTTCACTGTGCTGCCCAAGCTCCAGCTCCCGCACTGACTGGCAGGCACAGGAAGTCTGTGCGAAATCCAAGAACAGGAAGGTGGGCTCCATGTCACAGCTGAAGCAGAGGCTCCAAGGGGCTAGTGGTCACATTCAAGGTGACACAGTGAGGGAACAGCCAGTTCTAGGGCTTTCTAAGATGCCCTTCGCCTGGGGTGGGGAGATGTCCCAGTAATTCCAGCTCTGCCCCTAACTCCTTTGTCTGGTTAGCTATTTATCTCCTGCCTTTTCCCTTTAGAACGGTTTTAAAGAAAAGATTCCTTAAGGCACTAAACTAGTTAGGCTTGCAGTCTCCTCAGATTTCTCACCTATAAAAGCAGGCACTTCCTGCCTCAGGACCTCTGCACGTGCTCTCCCCTCTGCCCGGGACGCCTTTCCCCAACCCGCTCACACCCGTTCAGCCTCCTCCTTGCCCCTCAGGTTTCGGGAATCTTCCCGTTACCTTTATCCTTCTTGGTTGCGCCCTCTTATTCTCCTTTGCCTGGACACACATGTGTGATTACCTGATTAATCTAATCCACGGGATTTGTTGTACGCCGATCCAATACGTGAGTTCTCAGGGGTCTGCCAGGGGCCAGCTCCATGTCCTTAAGAAAGTGCCCTGCCACCCCCACCCACCGGTTCTCGGGTTCCCGTCTAGGCAGCCGGGGGAGGCAGGCTGGGCACCTGTTCGATTTCTGCCTGCTCACACAGTCTGTGATTTTCTCATCTCAATCTATCTGTCTGTCTGTCTGTCTGTCTATCTATCTATCTATCTATCTAATCTAATCTATCTATCTATCTAATCTATCTATCTATCTATCTATCTAATCTATCTATCTATCTATCTATCCACACATACATACATACAACTAAGAAAACTATCAAAACCAAACCACTGTGAGTCCCGCACGCCCTGCTGGCTGAGAGGTCCCGCCGTTCTCAGGGCTGCCGCGTCCCTACCGACAAAAGGAAGCACTTGGGCCCGATCTTCCAGGCTCTTCCCCGCTCCGCCAGCTGTAATTCCTGCAGGGAGGGCTCTGCCCTCCCCCTGCCCTCCGCTGCCTGCTCTGCCTCCGTCCAGGCACACAGACAGGAGTGGAGTGGCTTCTCCGCAGCATGGGTGGGCGGGCCGATGGCACAACAAAGCGTTTCTGATCGTCGCAGCTAAGCCAGAACTCGGTGCCTGAGACCTTTCCAGAAAAGGGGTGGGGGGAGGCTGTTGGGCTCTGGCTGGGCCTCCCCGCCACCCCCGCCCTGGTGTATCCGCAGGGGGTGCCCCACAGCGCAGCATCAGCATAATTTTAGTGTCAGGGATGTCATCTTGTGACTGTTAATGCTGGTGTGTGACTGAGGTGGTAAAACCCCAAGACAGAGCCAAGAAGAAGGCAGCGCAGAGGACTCCTGAGCTCTACCAGGCCCTGTGCGACAGCCACTACCCCTCCCCAGGCCTGGGTTACCCATCAGTTGAGTGAGGGGCCTGAATCTGGGGTTCTGCCAGCTCCTTGCTCACTCTGAGATTTTCTTTCTGAAGGCAGCACGGTGCCATGATGCAGGGCACCATCTGCCAGCTCTCGTCCGAGTCCCAAATCTCTCCTTCACTGTGTAGCTCTGGAAATTTCTTAATCTGTGGGTGCCTCAGTTTCCTTATTTGTAAGACTGCGACTTCTAGATAATGAACAGGCAGGGCTCCTGCAAAGCTGCCAGAATGGCGTCTGGAGTGAGTGAATGCCCAGTGAGCTCTCATTGTTTATAATGACTCTGGTGTCTGCACCTCGTCCCTTTCCCTGTAGGAAGTCCTCGGAGCTCAGAGAGCCCTGCCCAAGCCCCACCCCTCGGAGAAGGCAGATGGGAACCTCAGGTTGAGCCCAGCACAGTAGCAAACAGAAACTGTGGGGGAAAGGCAGAAAGTCCTACGATGCTGCCCCAAGCAGCTAGGTTCGGGGGTCAGCCGCTGCCCCAGGCTGCGGGCCACCAGAAGGCCTCCCGCTGTACCCACAATTAGCCCTGGAGGGAGGGTCCCGGCTCACGGCCCAGCCCCAGCTGGCCCCGGAGAGGACAACCTTCACAAAGGACATGCTGGGGCCTGGGTTTATCTCTGTTCCTACCTCTGGCCTCAGTCACCTCCGTCCCCAGCAGATGCTTCTGTCTGACAGTCGGGAAAATGGAGGCGTAGACGGCACTGCCCCCCGCCCCCGCCCCCGCCCCCGCCCCTCCTGCAATTCCTGCCCTGATGGCAATGGGAGGCGACACAAATACCGGCCTGGGCAGGCCACCGGCTGACACATGCTGTTGTTTGCTCCTCCCTGAGGAGGCACAGACTGGGGACTAATTCATGTGCATTGTGTTTTACCAAAGCATGAGTCCTCGGAGGATTAGAAACACAGCCTGCTGCGCTGTCTTTATTTCTCCCTCCAGTGCCGCCTGGCCCCAGGGGGCTGTGTGTGCAAGGTGGAGTCGTGGGCCCCCATCTAACTGACACAGGTGCCCCAGGCAGACCTCCCTTCTGGACCCTAGAGCATGTCACCCAGCAGCCAATACGTGGGGCCTCGCCGTCTCCCGACACAGCCCAAAAGCTGCCCACGGAGGAAAAGCTTAAGAACGGGCGTGGAGGCGAGGCCTTCATCGGGGAGAGTTTTTACCGCTGAAGGGCACCTTGCAGGTCTCTGCTCAAACGCTTTTCTTCTACAGATGAAGAAAGACGCTCAAACAACAGCGCGCCTTGTAGCTGAGGCAGGACTCGAAGCCTTGAAGGCTCCTTGCTCTCCCTGTACTCAGTCAATCTATGGTTCCTGAGGGCCTACTGTGTGCAGGCAGTGTCCTACGCTCTGAGGATTAGGGGGCGAGCCGAACACGGAAGCACCCCCACGGAGCTCGCGTTCTGGTTGGCAAAGAAATAAAACGGATCATTATAATTCAATAATTAAGGAAATCATTTTAGGCGGTGACAAGGGTGATAAAGCAAAGAAATGATGTTGATATGTTAAGAGTAGACTGGGGTGGTGGGGTAGGGGACCGCTCTTTGGGGGCGGCCTACTTGTTCTGGCATCTCTCTGGGGTCCCCAAGAACCTCCCGAGCCGGCAGCCGGCTGGAGCTGGCTCACGCTGGCTTGCAGGTGCCAATTGTTAAATTTTTCAGGAATTCGGCCAGCCAGTTGTTACACGCAGCCGTTATTACAAATTCAATTATACAGACTTACAAGTCAATGAATTATATTAAGAACAAAGGCAATCACCCCAACTCATCGCCTCCTAATTGCTTCACTGTGTGGTGTCCTCTTGGGGTGACTGACAGACAGACTGGAAAATGACTGACTGTAGTGTGCTCCCAGTTCCTCAAGTGGTGGCCTGAAACTGGTTATGGTGGAAATATTTATGTGATGGAAAGTGGCCACCGCCACCTCTCAGGGCTTCCCTTTCTCAGGGCTGGTCGTGAACTTGACCAGCACACCCCGGCCCCCAGCTCTGTGTCTATGGGAGCCGGGGCTCCTGCCAGAGGGTGTGGCCGAATGGGGCAGCCCGGCTGTCCTGGGGACGTGTGTGGGCCGGCGCCTCCCGTCACGTGGCGTGAACTTTCCTCTTCCTGTTTTAGTGCTTCTGTCGTGAGGAAGCCAGTCTGAGCTCTCGAAACAGTTGTCCCTGCAATCGAACTGCTCCCTTGAACACAGTTTTTCAGGGGTCTGTAAGTTGGGGATTCCTTCATTCGTTTGTTTCTTTTTCGGAAGTTCAGTCCTACTGTAAGTACCCCGAGGAGGCGCACGTTTAAAGGAACCCCACGGAAAATCTCTTTATGAATGTGTGCGGTCATTTCTGAATTCCTCTAGATTCTCCTCCTCCAGAGGCTGGGTTTCCTTCCTTCAAAGGATATTAAGAGGAGCCCCCTCCCACCACCAGAGCAGAGCGAACCAGAAGCACCTGGAATGTAGAGAGTGACCTTGGCCTGGCCAGGTCTCGGCTTTGCCTCTTAAAGAAGTGGCAGCAAGGCCCGGCAGCAAGATGGAGCGCTAGCGGCCGGGCGAGCCCCTGACGTGTCGTCTGCTGCCCGGCCCCTCCTGGTTCTGGGCAGCCTGGTGTTCCAGCTGTCCCAGGGATACTGGGAGCGACAAAAATATCCTTCCAGCGCATGCCTTTGCTGCCTCAGTGAACTAGAATCTCAGTCTGCTGTTTGCAGCCATGATTTCAGACCAGATGGCTTCTCACACGCTATTCAATATACCAACCCCACACGTTTGCTGAGCATTTTGGTGCCAAGGAATGACTTTCTAAGAACTCAGTTAAATTTGCACACAGGAATATTAATTCTCCCTCCTTTTGCACAGCTCTGGCTAATATGTGAAAACAGGATCTGCTATACAAAATACCAGTCTATAGACAACCACAGATTTCAGTCAACCCGAGCCAGTCCCTGTCTCAGGGAGCATCTCCCCCTTAAACAAACCCTGCTCCTGGATTCTGAGAAGTATCTAGGCCTGCCCTACAGGTGCCAGGCAAGTTCCCCTCATGGACAGCTGGCCGGCCACTTGAGGACACATGGCTTCTCTGAGGTAGGAGGCAAGGAGGGCAGCTGTGTCTCTGCACACAGATGCTGCCAATACCAGTGTCACCCCTCTGGGCAGCTGGCACATTGCCCCAGTGTGGCTTCCTCCTCGGTGCCCCCCTGCGTCTTTCCAGCCACCAGGGCCGTCTGGGTTCTGGAACAGCCGGGGGCATGTCAGGATGAAAGGCTTCCACAGCCTCTTCCTTCTGCTGGAGACTCCCCCCGCCCTCTAACTCCTGCAGGGCTCGGGCTCGGCGTGTGTGGGGATCGTGTCTCTGGTCACTGCTACCTGTCAGGTATCTAGCACAGCACATAGCAGGTGCTCAGGAAACTCTGGGCATGTTAACGAGTGAGTGGGTGAAGCTGCGATGGCTCAGTGAGTGTGGAATGCATATCTGATTCATACGTGCGCCTCTAGAGCAGGTGCATCTTCTAGAACCACAGTTCCTGGTCCCTGAATTGGCAAGCGGGGGCCAAACACTTGGGATCCACAACAGCTGCTCCTCCCTTGCAGGTTTTTCATTTGAATGTTCATTTCCTACGGGATTGGACCTGCTGTTCACAGCAGCCATTGCTCAGAGAGAAGTGTGCGCGGTCACGGCCTGTGCCACGTTGCTGACCGGGAGACTGACGGCCGTTCTCTCCGCAGCCTCCTGCAGCTGCCGCTCTTCACCGTCTCGGGCTGGCTTACCTGAGCAGCACCGGGCTCTCTCCTGGGCTGGGCATGGACCTGTGCCCAGAACTTCTCTGCAGCTGCCCCCAGCACCCCGCCACCTTCACTCCCCTGCACCCCAACGAGGCCTCCAAGCCACACCCCGTTTGGAGTCAGAACAGGGCTCTCATTGGCCAAATTATAATGTTAAGCCTCAGTTTCCCCACATTTAAAACAGGGAACAATCCCTCATTCGCAGACCTCGCAGGGCTGTTGCGAGGATCAGGTGAGGTGGGTCTGTGACCTCTTTCCAAGCTAGTAATAATAATTCTAGAATGATTTTACCGCCTGCCTCAGGGGTTTGCTCTCAAGCCGCAGCCAGCTTGATCTCTCCCCAGGCCCGCTCTCTCTACCCAGCCTGTCCGCACAGTTCAGCCCTCCTGGCCACATCCTCCCAGCTTCTCAGACGCGTTCTCTCTGGGCTCGCTTCCCCCATCTCAGATCACGCCGTCTCCCGGTTAGGACCTGACCCAGTGACAGTTCCATGCTTATCCCTGCCACGCACGTCTGCCAAGGGCACGCGGCCTGGGAGAGGCACCACAGGCAGCGCATCATCCCCACTACCAGCTCCCTCGTCGGTGCTTGTGGGGGTTTCCCGGGTGCTCAAAAGTGTGAGCGCTGGGCCTCGAGGCTGTTTGGCCATAAGAAATGAGCACAATGACCGAAGGACGAGTCCCACACGGCCTGTGGCTGAGTTCTGCAGCCTCCGCCCTGAGTTTGGACCTTTGAACAGACTGTCAGCTCTTTGGCTACAGATTTAGATGACTGCTCGTATTTCCTCTTTTCAGAACTGAAAGACTTTTAGAAAGAATTCTGGATTAAGTACACTAAGAGGATGACCCCTCTGCTTTCAGTCCATGGACCAAGTCTACATCACTCTTGAACTTCCCAGGCAAGCCCACCCGCCTCCCTCTGTCAGGACGGAAGGTGGAGCGCCTGTCACCAGCCCTCTGAGCTGACACTGACAGTGAGGTGACTCAGCCCAGGTCTGACAGCCATTAAGGTGGTGGGCTTGCAGAGGCCACGCCACAGAGGGTCACTGAGGTCCTGAGCAGTGTGACCTTTGGCTCCCGCAGCTCACCCTCAAGGAGGTGATGACATGCAAGAAAATGTAACTGGGACCGGGTCCCAGGGGGTGCCCGAGGAGTGGGCGTGGGGGTGGGGACTAGTTCATGGGAGCAGGATGAAGAGACCTGCTTCACAGGGAGGAGGAGAATGAAGCTGGGTCTTGAGGGTCGAGTAGGAGTCCGCAGGTGGGGTGGGGAGGTGAGGGCCTGCCAAGCATGAGGAACAGCCCAGAGGCATAAAACCAGGAGAGGGCTTTGCAAATTGCAGTAGTTCCCTGAGGCTGGAGCAGAAATTCTCAGAAGTGAAGTGGCCAGGGTGATGGGAAGTTCAGAGAACAGCTCATGCAGGAGCTGGGTGTCACCTAAAGGAATCCGAGGGCCGTCGGAAAGTATCCAGCCATGCAATATGCAACATGGAAGCACTTGTGGCTGGATTTTTTCTGGACAGCCCTCACATATGCTTTATCCTGAGCTCAGAGGGGAGCCTTGGAAAGACTAAAAAACACAACCAGTTTGGTGTCTGGAAGGAAGACGCAGCTGCAATGACATGATATACCGGAGGCCACGGGCTGGCACGGCGGGTCGGGAGGGCGTAGAGCAGGGGTCCGGGCCGGAGAGGCGGCATCTCGGCGAAGCAGGGCCGGTGTGGGCATGGGAGTGAAAGGGCTGTCTGGGGGGTTGGCAAAGAGGCAGGACTGACTGAACCAGGTCATCAATGTGATGGGGGTGGGGGTGACTCCGGACAGAGGGACCGTGTGTGCGAAGACCCAGGGGTGTGAAAGCGCACTGCCAGGCTTGAGGAAAGCACAGCAGCTCTACCAAAGACTAGGCTGTGTGAAGGGGACTCGTTTGCAGACACTCGTGGGAGTCTGTATCAGGGAGTTATTCACAAATACACGTGGTCAACGGGAGTACTGCTCCCAAGTTTCACTCCCTGCCTGTACGCAGAGTGTCCAGTTCTGTCCACTGATTCTGGACTCGGCCAATGGCTGGCTCTGACCAGTGCCACGTGGGTAAGTGCCAGCTCAGAGTGGAGGCTTTAAGAGGCGTCACGCCACCCCTCTTCCTCCAGCTGTCACGTCATGTAAACAATGACACCTTGGTAGTCACAAGCTCAGACGAGGGGATCGTTTGTTACGCAGCACGGCTGCAGCAAAGGCTAACTAATACACCGTCTCCGTGTGTGACATGAGATGAGGAGGAGCAGACGGCAAGGGGCCTTACACGCCAGGATGAGGAGCATCAGCACAGAACTTTGGATGCGATGCACTTTCTCATCGCATTCGCGCGCGGTCTCAGAGGTGAGGACACCTGTCCTCCCCCACTCGCTCCTGCTCCTGCTGCACCTCCTCCACCGGCCATCCCTTCCTTCCCCTGAGCCTGTCTCTCGTTTGTCTTCCGCACCCTCAAATTCTCTCCTTCACCCTGTCTTCCTCCGAGTACAACTCATTCCTTCTCCTGACCTGCTCACCTTTCCGCCATCGGCTGTCAGCAGTCCAGCCTGCCCGGCCCCCACGGCGCCAGCGCTGCGCTCTGCGCTTTCAGGCCTCATCTCCCCAAACTGCTCTGCACCCCCTAGCATGGAGCCCCGTCACCTCCGCTGCCCAGAACATTCCACTTCAGTACCATCCCCTACCCAGGAACCATGACAGCGAGCCAACGTAACGTGATGAATTCTGTGCCTGACTTGAGTTTGTTGTGCCTTTGAGACAACCAAGAAAAGATGCCTGGTGGGCAGAAAACACGCGACTTGGGGGCCCAAAACATAGATCTGGAGATAAAGGTGTCGTCATACAGGTGGCATTTAAAGCCATGAGCCTGGATGAGCCTAGTTTTCAGGGCATAAGTACCAGGTCTTTAAATCTCAGGTGACACATGAGAGAGCTCCCCTGAGCCAGAAATTCCTATTCCAAGGTCACAATTTCAACCAGCACTGGGTCCCTTCCCGCCTGGGGCAGGGGTCACCGTGGCCCCCGCACCACTTGGTCCCTTCCCGCCTGGGGCAGGGGTCGCCGTGGCCCCCGCACCACTCTTTTCCTTCATATTCTGACCCCCCTCGTGCTATCTTCTCTAACAACTCGTACAATTCCACCATAAAACAGAAGGGGTCAGATGCCACTGCCCAGGCACTAAACTGGCTAAAATGAAAAACGACTGGCAGCACCACATCTTGCCAAGGGCGGGGAATAACCCCAAGCCTCCTACACTGCGGTAGGCATGTGAAATGGTCTCCCTGTGACCCGGCAATCGCCCTCCTGGGTGAAAGCAAATGTCCACCACCGAGTTCTGTAAGAAATGACAGCTGAAACCGAGAGTGACCCCAGGGGGTACTGACAGCAGAGTCAGCAGGCCGACCGGGGTCCATCCGAACAACGGGATGCTACTCGGCAACAAACAGAACCGACTACTCACAGACACAACACAAATGAGCCTGAAATCCACGACGTCCCTCGACGTGACCCGGACGTCGGCGAGCACACGGTGTGACTCCGTCTACGTGCCGTGCGGCGCGGGCACAGTCAGTGCTGAGACAATCAGGAGGCGGATGCCTGGCGGGGCACAGGCGCATACTGGGAAATGGGAACTTTCTAGGCTGATGCAAGCAGTTCCTATCTTATTTCGGGTGGTGGCTACACAGGTGTCAACATCTGTCAAAACTTGGTACACCGAACACCTAAGATTTGTGGATTTTATTGTACATAAATTATACTATAAAAATGGAAGAAGAGGGGGTTCCCCGGTGGTGTAGTGGCTAAGGCGTCGGCGCTGTCAGCGCTGCGGCCTGGGTTCCACTCCCAGCCAGGGGACTACCCACATTAAAAAAAAAAAAAAATTGAAAAAGGAAAGATTTTTAAAGTATCTGTAAAAGGAACACTAGAAAGAAACTACAGGGCAGCAAACACATGCAAGTAAAATTCTATCCTATGAATTCGCCTGTGAGTGTCCGGCCCCGCTTAGTGCTGCCGCCCTCTCGGCCCTTCTCCCCGCGCCTTGTCACCATCTTGATGACATCTGTCCAGCAGCCATCTCCAGCCATCATGGGAAACAGTGTAATGGACAAAGCACACACCTTACCGCCAGCCAGAGCGGCACCCAAGCCAGCGGCAGTTTCGGAAGAGCTGAGGGCCCGTGCCCGAGTTACTTGACCTCTCTGAATCTTTATTTCCTCAAATGTGCACGGGGTTTCTGACACCTCGCCTACCCTGCGGGGCTGGGCCAGAAAGGGGCAGCGTGCTGACTAGCTCCTGGGGTAGGCTGGCAAGACGTGCCATCGGAATGGGGACGGAAAACAAGGGTCCTGTCCCGTTTCAAACGGGACGTGCTCTGCCTGCCGACACCGTGGGCTGAGCCCAGTGAGACTAGGCTGGCCACGCGTCCCGTTTGCAATGCGGTGTCTGCTCAGCCTCCGGGGGGGCCTAATTCTCTCTGACATCACCTGTGAAACCAATCCCACGTGAAGGTCCCCCTAAAGGCCTGGGAAAGCTCCAAGGATGAGACTCGGGGGTTAGGGTCTAAGTGCGCCGGGGCTAGGAGCTGGAGAAATGGCCGCCTAGGGCCCCCGCCAGCAGGGACAGGCGTGCCTGGCCTGTGACTTAGGAAGCAGCTTTCCCGGGAAGGTTTGGCTCCAGGAGGATCTTGCCCACATCACTTTGCACCCCACCTGACTCAGTTTCTCCAGCCTGGGTCCGGGGAATTTGCTATGAAAAACATTCCCTGGGGTTTCCCAGTATATAAAAGTGGTAAAGGCAGTAGTGAGAGCTGGTTCAGTCGGAAAGAAGGGAGGGGTCACAGCCCTGTCCCTGGGCCCCGCTCTCCCACCCGGGAGGCCCTAGCAGCACAGCGTGAAACCTCCTGGCCCAGGTTAAACCCTAGAGGTTCCTTTCACTCTTTCGGCTCGGCCTCATTCAGTCACTGAGCACCTGTTACTGTAACAATAACTGGGATCTGCACCTGCCCCCCATCTGGCAGGGGCGACGGCAAACAAGGCAGGCCGTGCTAACGCGGCGCAGACGTGCAACCGAACGACCAGACCCCACGACCCTGCCTCCGCCTCACTCAGAGCAGGGTCGGGGGGTTCACGCGCTGAGGCTGTCCGGGAACACCCCTCCCGGCTAAGGGGGCGGCCAGGCCGGGGCTCCCCCGCCTCCCGCTCCCGCCGCGCCTCCTGCTCCCTGAGACACACCTATTTACAGGTGAACGAAGGAAGTGGCGGGGCCTGCTCGGGAGCCGGGGCAGGACCAAAGATGAGCAGAGGCAGCGAAGCGGCCGCCGGGGTCCGGGGTCCTTCCGGGGCGGCGGCGCGGGGGAGGGGGCGCCGGCACCCCCGCCGGCCTGGGCGGGCCGGGAACCCCAAGCCGCTCCGCGTTGTGTCCCCGCGCGCTGGCAATTTTTTCCCTTTCCTGTGTCTTGGACCTTTCGAGGGTTTGTACGATGGTTCTATTTCGCTGTGTTTCTGGCATGTTCAGACGTGGGGTGCTGTCTCCTTCGGGTGGGCACGGAGTGGTTTGCGGAGGGGAGGGGACGCTTTCACCTATCACCCCCAAGGCGACAGGCCCTTTTGCTGCCTAAGTTACAAAGTCTGAAACTTTCCGCCTGCCAGCTCTCCGACCTCCCACCCTGTGCCCCTGCGCTCAAGGGTTCCCGCGCCCCTCACTCTACCCTCCCAGGCTCCCCCTTCCCGGAGGCGTGCTCTTCCCACGTTGTCCGGGGCGAGAGCAATGCTTCCTTCCTGCCCCACAAAGGGGGACAGACCCCTTCCTGCTTCCGGACTTCCTCAGTGGTCCTAGCGGTGCCCCTGAGCCTCCCCCCTGCCGCCGCCAACCCCGGGCCCCGGTGCGGAGACCTCAGCCCTCAGACCCGAATGTGGATGGCTGGGCCGAGGCTGCGACGGGGACACAGGATGAGGACAGCGATGGGGTCCGATTTGGGAGGCAGCCACGAGAACAAAAGCAAGGACACGGGCGGGACAGAAGCCGAGCAGGGCCGGAGCGGTGGCCCGCTCCTCTCCCCCTGCCGCCCCCAGCCTGCAGCCCCCGGGCCTGACCGCTTCGCGGCTTCGGGGGGCTCTGGCGGCGCCCCGCGGGACCCACCTGATCCACAGAAGCTGGACCCACTGGAGGCCGGACTGCACCTCGGCTCCCGGCCCCGGCGGCGCCCTCGGCCGTCGGAACAGCGAGCCCGGCGGGGTGTGCCGCCTGCGCTCCGGCCAGCTGCCGGGCGCTCCTCGGGGGCCGCGGGCAGCGCGCAGCGCGCAGCAGGCAGGGGCGCAAGTGAGCGGCCAGCGCGCAGCAGCAGGCGGCGCGCTCCCGCTCGGCGCCGCCCGCGGCTGGTTTTGCAAAGCGGGTCCCGCCCCGGACGCGGACGGCTGGGAGGCTGGCCGCGCCCGGGCGCGAGTGCGGGTGCGTGCGTGTCTGGGGGCCCGGAGGCCCGGCGGGTGTTTGTTACATTTCACTCAGGCAGAAAAAAGCCTGAAACCAGCAAAAAGAAAAGAAAATCCCACGTGACGGTGGCTGGGCCTCTGCCATCTCGGGCCTGCACGTGGTGGCGGTGGGGGCGGGGGACCGGGAGGCGAGGGTGGGGTGGGGTCTGCCACCGGGCACTGCAGGGAGGGGCCCTGGCGCTCAGCCTCGCACTGGGGAAGCGGAGCGCTTGGGAGGTCTGCGCCACCACGTGTTCCTGGGGGAGGAAGAACGCAGATGCAGACAGCGACAGGCCGGCGGGCTCGAGCCCTTTTGCCGGAATGCCCCAAGTCCTGAGCTCCGGAAGTGAGGGGCTGGTCCTTGAGCACCCAGTGTGGGTCTGCCGGTGCTTGTTCACAGACGTAGTCCTCTTCGAGGCCAGAGTTTCTCAAACGGGGCTCTCCACATCCCCTGGGGTTCTCCACTAGAATTGTTCAGAAGGGAACCAAAAAAAAAAAAAAAAAATGTATTTCAGACTTGGTGCGTCTGTGCCCAGTATGACAGCGGTTCACTTTGGTGAGTTGATGTAGGCACATCCGGCGGCCCTCACTTAGCTCGTAACGACATAACTCATCTCACTCCCAGACCTGGGCTCAGGACCATCTGTTTTGCAAGTGAAAATTCAAAAGGTCCTTTTGCCAGGATCATTTGCATTGAACATCAATTTCAGAGATTAGGAGGTTAGCCGCTTAAATATTTTAGTGCATGGGAATTGTAACAAATTACAGTTCCATGAAAATGGCACAGAGCACGGGCCTGATGTATCATTTTAATTGTTTCATGCTAATGAGAAGAGAAGAGGCCTGAATGAATACTTCAGGGATGCACAGAGGCTGCAGGCAGGCCGGGTGTCATCTTGGTGCTTGGGACAATAAAATTTCACGATGGGTCCAGTGGAGTCAAGTGGTGGGAGGATTGAATCCTCAGTGCCACGCAGAGCCTCAGGAATGAGGCTCTCCGTAGGACTCAGCACAACGGGTCCTTTGCTAAAGCCTGAATTGTGCTGTGTGTGCCTTTGGTGAACGCATTTGTAATAGTTCATTAATAGCGAGCAGCATTACAGTATATATACAATGAGCGATGTTACACTAAGTGCATTATTTCCCATTTCTAATGACTGCGTTTGAGGGAGCATTGTTTAGATTGCTCGGCAGAGCAAACTAGATTAGAAATGAGTTTTGTTTCGTTTTTTAAAGGAAACAACTGACAGTAACTCCGACAGTGACTCAAGTGATGGCTCATCATTTTCAAGATCAAGTACGATGACTGTGGATGAAAGACGGGGCCACATACCAAACCCGACAAGCTCAGGGGAGGCCAGCATGGCGGTCCTGACACACTCGGAGACCCGAAGTAACCACATAGGGTGGTCTGAACACAAAAATTCCTAACTAAAAGCAGATTGTGGTGGGTAGTTACATCCCAGAGCCCTAACTTCCTTGAGAAAGGTCAATCTTTACCTAACAAAGCCTGTTTGTTCTTTTTTGCATTCAAGATAACAGATTTTGAAATATCAAAGTAATCTCCTTGTCCAAACCCCCTCAGGGCACAACCCACACACCACTGTTATCTTGGTGCCAGAATACCGTCTCCTTGGGCTGTAATGTTAATTGTTAACTATTCTGTACCCACCAATGTAAAAGAAGTACGTGTCCCTCCATTTTACTTTTTTATCTAATCCCAGAGATTTCCCTGCTTTGCTTTCTCCTGCCCCCTTCATCTACCACCAATGGAGTTCACGGTGCCCTCCTTACATCCCCTCCTTTGATTCTAACGTATAAAATAAACAGCAAAACTGCCATTATCTGGAGCAAATATTTCCTCAGTCCATTGAGATTTTGTTTCCTGGCAATGTCATCAGTTTGGCTCAAATAAACTCATTAAATTTCTAGGTTTGGAGGTTTCTTACGTCAACGTGACGAGGAAACATGTAAAAACATTTCTCTGCTCCTGTTAAACCTGATGTCAGAGGCTCGATTTCAACAACACATGATCGGTCACATTTACTGGATGTTGTTAATTTGGATTTTATTGGTTTTCTGGTTATGTTTGCATGAGAAGATTTGTTTGGGTTTTATAGTTGGTTTATAGAGCTATGAGCTTAAGGACTTCATACTTAATTTTAGGCTTACACCTATTTCAGTAACAAGATAAAAATAAGTCAACACCATCGTTCTGGAAGATTTTTGTTTTGTTTGGAGAGGAGCCACTGTAGCCAGTAGTTCTCAAAATCTAACTAGCAATTCTACTGACTAAATATCTGACCTAGAAAACACCTTAAAGATGAAAGATTATATACTTCTGGTTTGGGGTCAGGAGTTAAAGATGTAAGGCCTTAGATGAGTCATTCTTCTCTGAGATGCTTTTGCCTCCTATGCAACATGGGGATAAAACATTATAACTTAGTTTTGGGGAGAAGTAAAATCAGAATGAGGTAACTCCTGGTAGAAGGAAAATCGCAGGAGCAAGAGGCTGAATATTCAGGAGAGGAAGGGTGGGTCGGTACACACGAGGACCACAGGGCAGGCTTTGCTCCGGAGCGTCACGCTTACCTGAGCTCCCCTAACCCTCAGCACACCCTGATCACGTCCCCACTTTCCTGGAGAGAAAGCCAAGGCACAGGCAAGTTAGGAAACTGTTGGCCAATCTCTCTAGGTCTGGCCAAAGTGCTCCGGGGCTGGAAGACCTTCCTCCTTGAACCTCCTCCATCCTTTTAACAAATACTCATGGGGGCCCAGGCCTGTTCTTCAAGCTAAGGACATGGAGGCACACAAGCGAGACAGCATCATAGCCCCGGAGGGGTCTGAAGCCCAGACATTAAACCGAAGGCACGTAATTAAGGGTTTCAGGACAGTGGATCAGGGCTCTGAGGGAGACATACAGGATGCAGAGGACCCCAAGATGGGAGGAAGGAGGAGCTCACCAGGTGAAGACTTGGGAGACAGTGACTCAAGTGGGACCATGTGCAAAAGCCTGAGGTGAAGGGAAGAGACCCCTGTGCGTGCATATGTGTGCCCCTGTGTGTGTCCGTGTGTGTGCCCGTGTGTGCCC
>PVJL010014093.1:0-29417 GCA_004026885.1 Lyroderma lyra | reverse complement strand
GGCCGCACTGCTGCTGGGGGGCGTGCGGGTAGGCGGGGCCGCACTGCTGCTGGAGGGCGTGCAGGAGGCGGGCTCCTCCTCCAACACCGTGCTGTGCTTTTCTTAGCTCAGTGGTGGTCTGGCTCTGTGAGCAGGATGGGTGCTAGAAGCGCTCACTCTTTGGAGAGGGTTGGCCCTAGGCTGGCAGCCGTTGAGGCCAGGTGACGCGTGCGTGCATGCGGCACCATCACACTGCAGTCTCCTTCAGTGTGTGTTTGGAGTCTTCCATAATAGAAAGGAGTTTTTTAATGAGTTCTCAAATATATTTTCATTGTACCAATGGGGAGTCACATTTTGCTTAAGAAGTGGAGTGGCATTTTTCAAAGCTACAACTGAAAGGAAGGGAGGAGACCCCAATGAAGGGAGATGTCCAGGAGACTCGGCGGTGACTCACGCAGATGGTGGGGTGTTACGTTCGACAGTCCATCGGAGTGTCTGGGAGTGTGTGGCGGGGCTGCCGCTTGGGGCCTCAGCTGTGCTCCCGCTGAGCAGACGCACACTCCGCTGCACACCTCGCTCCCTGTCTGGGGGGCCTGACCCCGGGCTCGCTCACCCGTGTGTTCCGACCCCCGCAGTCTACCCTGACGGCCGCGTCTGCATCTCCATCCTCCACGCACCGGGCGATGACCCCATGGGCTACGAGAGCAGCGCTGAGCGGTGGAGCCCCGTGCAGAGCGTGGAGAAGATCCTCTTGTCGGTGGTGAGCATGCTGGCAGGTAACGGAGCACGGCCGCGGCGGGCTCACCCTCGTGGGGGGCGCGGGCAGTGGGGCTGCGCCGCCTCTGTCACCCATCCCTGTCTTCGTGCCTCAGTGCTCCTCGTTTGTGGTGACGCGTGCACGTGCCTTTCTGCCTCTTACACTTTCCCACGCATCGCCCCCCTTTTCGTGACTGTGATTTTTAAAGCTGGTCTCTTGTCCTGTGTGTCGTGTTGTTGATGAGAAGTTGCCATTCTCCGATCCGTGGCATTTCCTTCATTCTGTGGGCATTTATCGGGGCACCTGCGGTGTCGTGGACACTGTGTCTGGTTGTGTGAAGCCCAGTGTGACATAGACCCCACTGGCTAAGGCAGTGTTTCTGGCCCACCACTGTTACAGACCACTCTGATCAGGGCTGCGGTCATGGCACACGCGGGGGCTCGCAGGCCGGTCCCGGAGCTGGGGCTGACTGGGCTGAGCTCCCGGCGTAGGAGTTAGGAGGAGGGGGCAGGAAAGGCACTGCAGCCCGGCCGGGCAGGGAGCCCGCCCCACGGCTGTCAGGTGTTGTGAGCTGAGCCTGAGCAGGACCCTTCTTGTGGCAGGGACATGCTGGGCCTGGGGGAGGCGTGGGAGGCACAGGCAGTAGCACTTGGGCTCACTGGGGTGCAGTGATTCCCTGCCCAGTTTCTGACCTGAGTGCCTGGGCAGAGCGGCGCTGTGTGTGGCGACAGGAACCCAGAGGGAGCAGGCAAGCGTTTGGGGTGTGAGTTTGGTGAGGTGGGGTCGTCTGTGCATGGGACAATGGGTGACAGCAAGGACTGGGGGCAGTGGAGGACAGGCACGTGGAAGGAGGGTCCTCAGAGGCAGGTGGTCTAGGAAAGCGTGAAGGACGCGCGGAGCGTGGGAAGCAGAGGGTGGGCGGTGTCCACGAGTCCCCCGGGGAGCATGCCCGACTGTTAGCGGCCACTGCGCCTGGGCCTTGGGGTCCTCGGCTGACGACTGGGTTCTGGTCAAGTTCAGAAGGAAGGAGCGTGACGCCCAGCATGTCGGTGCATGTGGTTTGAAGGTGGAGACACATGCCGAGTGGTCTTGACGTCTTCAGCTGTCAGCTGTACCTTCCCGTTACAAGTGTCTGTGCCGAACGTTCTTTTCTTCCAAGGTTCTCTTGTTCTTGACACGCTCCCGCTGCACCCTGCCCTGGGCTGCTGCTCCGGCGCCATCACACACCCGGCTTTGGCGCTGGAGGCCCCTCGGGCTCTGGGCCTTCCTGTCAGAGGCCCGCCTTAGTCAGGGGTCTAGGTGCCACGTCCCCTGACCAGCCTGTCCACCCATCCTGCTCCCTCCCACATCTGTTCTCCCCTTTGTGGCGCTTGGTGTGAGACGGTGGTGGTCTGTCGTGGGCCAGTGTCCACATGAAGCCTCACACAGAGGACCTGGTGAGGAGGGGCTTGTTGAATAACTGGGGGGCGTGCTGTCATGTTGGTTGGAGGGTCAGAGACACCGTGGCAGCATAGGGGTACACGGCTGGGGTGGGCGGGGGGCCTGGGGCCACACGGGGCTCGAGACAGCTCGCTGTCCATCACTGCTTGCACCCCTGTAACGGCCGGCTCTCCTCACCCCTTGCAGCAGCCTCCCTGCCTCTCTGTGTGTCTCCTGATCATCCCGCAGCCTCTGCTGGCCCCATGCGGCCCATGGACAGGCCAGCCTGGGGTCTTGTGTCCATGCGGGGCCGCATTTGCCTGGCACTGTCCTCCGGTGGGAGCTGGGAGGGTATGCACTGAGCAGGCCCTAAGTGGAGCCATGGTCCGCACAGAGACCCTAGAGTGGGATGTGCAGGCTGCTGGGTGCTCGTGGTCACTCTCCAGGCTTGTGCTGGCCCGCCCTGCGCAAGAGAGGTGACTCCTGTGTGCACACTTGGGCACTCGGGTGGTAGGGGTCACGAGAGGGTATCCTGCCCACTGACCTCCCGGCACTTCTCAGGGGAGAAGGCTCCTGTTCGTTTCTGGGGTGCGTCTCTGGAGAGGTCCCCCAGTGTTCCTAAGTGAGATGCACTCCTTGCCAGCTCAGCCCCTACTTTTCAGAGGCCCTTTTGAGGGGACAATGTCTCCCTTCTCTTTCAGAGCCCAATGATGAAAGTGGAGCTAATGTGGACGCTTCCAAAATGTGGCGTGATGACCGGGAGCAGTTTTACAAGGTCGCCAAGCAGATCGTGCAGAAGTCCCTGGGGCTCTAAGGCCCGCCTACACGTGCACGTATGCACCGCACCCAGCGGGCTCCAGTGTCCCTTCTGCGACACTCGGTGACAGTGACACTGTGCTGATACCAAATGACGAGATTGCAGAACCGCAACCTCTGTCTTCCCACCTTTCCCACCCAAACAGGCTTGTCTTCTGAAATGGCGATTTCTGTAGGGTAACGTCAGCTGGACGCAGCGGCCAGGCGGTTCAGGTAGATTGTCCCAGCTGTCACCACTACCTCGCCCAGCTGCAGCGCCTGTGGCTCCCCTTCCTCCCGAGTGCTGAGGGGTACACACCAGCCTCCCCAGGGACTGGAACCAGGATTGCCCTTCTGAGGGTCGGGGCCTGGAGCCCAGGAGAGGGCATCTGGGGGTCCCTGTGGCTCCATGCCCACAAGGGCGGAACTTGGCTTCAGTACTTCCTGTTTCACAAGTAGACCTTTTCTTAGAACCTAGTTCTCTCTGTCGCTGTGTATTGCAAAACACCACGCTTAGAAACCCTTCCAGGAAATAAATCCGTTTCTAGAACGCGGATCACTGCAAAGTGGGCTGTGTACAAGACGCTCGCTGCTCGCACGTGCTTCCCTGGGTCCTGGTGACTGTGCGGAGACCACGTTGCTGTCCGTCAGCACTGCCCTGGTCCTCAGGAGTCGGTCTTCAGTCTCAGAACAGGATGCGCTGGGATTTTGTCGCTGTGCTCGCAGCAGGGACTCTGTCCTCCAGGACACAACATTCTTCCCACCTTGGAGATGGAAGAGAATCTCCCCTCGTGAGCACAGAGGCACGCCTTACCCCTGAACTTGGCGGTGCCCGGGCGCCCGTGGAGGGTGGCTGTGGCTGTGACGAGGTCTGGTGCCCTGCTGTGGGGGTGGCTCGCAGCACAGTGCCCGGCCCCTAAGAGCAGTAATACCGCTGTTGCGCCGCACTCCCACCCTCAGCCTGTTGCACGCAGGTTACGTTTACTAGCAACCCCTGCTCTTGGCGTAAGGTAAGGTCCACACGACACGCAGTACGTTTTCCTGTCCTTCACCTCCCTCTCGTGCTGCGTTTGGGGGACAGGTGTCCGCTGTCCTGCGGGCTCACGTGGGGCGCCCTGGGTTTGGGTCCTGGGGGCAGGGCTGTGCACCAGGTGCCGTGGAGGCGGGTCCGTCCTGTTGGGAATGGCGGCGTCTGGGCTTTGGGATTCATTGCAGGATTGGGTTGGCGGGGGGGCACCGCACCTGAACAGTATTTGCAGACACATCTGCAGGAGGTGGGGCCCCTCTGCAGAGCACACGTGTGGGTGGGTCCGTGGACGTGGCTGAGCGTGGGCGTTGTGGCCAAGTGTGCAGGTGGCCACGGGCTTCTGTGGAGTCTGGACACGGGAGAGAGGCGGGCTCTGTAAAACAAAGTATTTTTATTCACTTGTATTTATTAAGTGGAAAAAGAATCCCATGGTTAAAAATAAAGTTATATATTTTCCCCCATTCTGTGCTGTGCCTTTCCTTGTCGAACTTTTATGTAGCCGAGTGGAGACCCAATACCAGGTGCCCACAGGGAGCTGTCCTCCCCGGCAGTGGACATGGGCACCAGGACCCCGTGGTTCCGACGGCTCACGTGAGCCTTCCCTCCATCCTCCCTGTCTTCTCGAGGTCGGGGGCTCTGATGGCGTTGGGGACCCAGGCCGCAGGCGGGCTGTGACCGCGTTCGGGACTGGGACCCTTGGCGGAGGGGGTGCCCATGCTCACCAGACTGACCGACAGCAGCAGGTGGCTGTTATGGGAGCAGGAAGCTCATCCGGCCTCCAAGGCTCCTTCCTTACACGCAGGGAGGCAAGAGGCACAGATGCCGGCTGTGCTGACCTGCGGTGCTGTTTGGTGACGGTCACATCAGCTTTTCTGTGTCATCCCAGCATCTGCATGGGCCCCAGGCTTCCCCAGGACCTGACCTAGGACCTGGCTCCAGGCCACCTTCTGCTGTGCTCCGGGCTCTTCCTGCCCAGGAGGGGCTTTTGCTCACATGGTTCACGTCTGAGACCTCTGACGGGTATTGTGTTGGGTCCCTGAGGCCACCCCAGGTACGTGATTTGCTGAACGCACAGCTGTGACAGGGCAAAGAGCACTGTCGGTGCAGGAAAATTGCCTGGGGACAAGGTGGGGACACCAGGGGTGGCCTCCAGACCCCCCTCCCTATGGAGTCATGCAGGACAGCTCAGCAGCTCAGCACCTCGTGTGGCACCATGTGTGAGGTGTTGTCGGGTTGGGGGCTGGTCACGTGGCACCTTCGCCCGCACGTCCTCAAGTTCCACCCTCCCAGAGGGTGAGCCAGCACATCTGAGCAGACGGGTTAGGCCCTGCGAGGCCCTCTCACCACGGCCCTCTGGGATGCTCTGTCCCCACGTGCCATCCAGGGCCCTCCAGGCCTGCTGCGCTCGCCCCTGTCTGCACGGAAGCCGGGTGCTTCCCCCTTGGGACGCTAGTTGCATTTACTTCGGATTGTCTGCTCTGTCGCGGTTCTTGGTGTTTCATCTTTCCTTGCTTGCAGCCTCCTGGGACTCAGAAGCCCCATTTGCTGCTGTGGTAGCCTGGGGGTGGCCCGGGCCATGGCCACGGAAGAGGGGGGCCTGCCCCTGCAGGCTCTGGGCCTCGAGGACTCTGGCAGCAGCGGCTGGAAGCAGGGAGCTCCCAGGGCGACTGCTTGTCTGGTGCTGCGGCGTGTGGGCTCCGCTCCCCGCAGCCTGCGCTCTGGGCAGAGTGCTAACTCTGTGGAGCCCTGTGCATTCTGGTGCATTCTTCCTGTACCTCGCAGTTCCCTGGCAGACTGCAGCACCCCAGTTACACAGCCTGCAGGAGGGTGGGCCCTGCCCCGGGGCTCCGGCTGCCCCGTCCCGCCAGTGCTGGGGCCCTGTCCCTGCTGCCCTTGGCGGAGGGCCGTGCGCCTGGCAGAGGGCAGTGCTGGGTGGGGTGTCTCGCCGGCCTTAGCAGGAACATGCTTGGACCCTCTCTTTCTTCTTTGCCCAAGTTTGTCCTGTCGCGTGAAGCTAGTGCGGTGGCAGTGACAGGACCCAGTGTCTAAAATTCACAGAGCACGGAGCGTGTCGGTTCCCAGGAGCCGCGGTGCTGCTGCGTGGATGCACGACTCGGTGAGGGCGGGGCCAGCACCAGGTGACCCCTCAGAGCCAGTGTCGGTGCCACCCCCAGGCCAGGTGGCCCTGCCCGCCCCGCTGTGGGTGCGGGTGTCCTGGAAACCTGTGCCGGCCGCCACGTGGGCGCCCTGCCCCATCCCCGGGCGTTCTGTTCAGCACGGCCCTGAGGAGTCGTGGCGGGGCCCTCCTCCCCACTGGGCAGACAGACCAGGACCAGCAGTCTGCCCGCCGCACCGGGCCGAGGCCTGTGGGTCTGGGGTGCCTGGGAGGGTGGGCTGTGAGCTGGAGTGCCCAACAGGGCAGGTGGGGCCATGCGGGGCCCAGCAAGTGTGGGGGCAGGAGCAGGCTGGCGTCCTCCCCGGGGCAGGGGCTGCTGGGCGCGGCAGGGAGGGGGGGCGCCCAGGGTGTGGGACCAGCCTCAGACCGGGACCCACTGGGCCTGTGTGCTGCCAGGGTGCTGCCAGGGCCGTGGGACAGACAGGTCCAGGCGCAGTGGGAGCGAGACCAGACCACGGGCCCCTCAGGGCCCATGGCACGTGGCCCACCGTGTGCGTGACCGCTGACGGCCCGGACCTCGTGTGCCCACCTCCGTCCCCCAAGTCCTGGATGCCGCAGGGAAAGTGAGGAGGCCTTTCAAGTCGTGCGTGCGCGTGCGGGTCTGCCTGCCTGGCAGAGGACCTGACGTTGGCACGGGTTCGGGGGCAGACCAGAGACGGAGGGATTGTCTTGCTGCTGGCGCTTTGAAATGCAAGCCTCCAAACGAGCTGGAGCCACATCAAACAGCTGCGGCCCCGGGCGCCGCAGGCCGGCTCTCACGGGCTGCTCCCTCTTGGACCGGTTCCCGCCCGGGAGCCGCTGCGCGGGGACGAGGCGGCAGCGGGGTCCCACCCCCCAGACCTCCGGGCGCCACCGCCCCCAGCGTGTCCCCACCTTCGTCAGGACCTGTGCGCTCACGCACACAGGTGTGCACAGAGCTCAGACGTGCACACGGACACGTGCACACACACGCCACTCCTCCAGGGCGAGCAGCCCCCGCCAACCAGAGCCTGGGGACTGGTGAGGGTCCGGCAAATTCCCCACCCACGGGGCCTGCAGGAAGGGGTGGGCCGGCTCAGCACCCAGCAGGGGCCCACGGTCAGGGCTGGGGCTCCAGGCTGTCGCGAGAGGCCGGGCTGTGTCTGGGCTGCGGCTGGACGTGGCCGCCCTTACTGCCCAGGGTCGGCTTGCTCAGGCAGCAGCACCCCAGTGCCTGGCCCTTTCGGAGGCTGCTGGTGAGAAACTGGCAGAAACGTGACCCCCAAGTCGCCACATTCGTATTTGTCACACGGGGTTCTGCACAGGCCTGGGGTTCTCACACTTCCACACAGCACCCCGCCCCCCTCGCACCGCACCCCCACACACTGCACGTTTGCACACGCAGACCTGGTGGCCCCCTCGTGCGCATCTTGCACTGGGTCACAGGGTGGAGGGGTACAGTGGCTGTCCCAGCGCTGCTGAGAGCACGGGGTCAGGGCCGCCAGCCCGAGGGAGCCCCTGCCCTGGCCTTTGGGTCCGGCTCTGTGACTCACGTCGTCCCTTGCTGTGGTTGGTGGTGAGGGGCCCCTTGGAGGCACCTGCCAGGTGTGGGGTGATGCTGCCCCATTGGGGAGCAGCCAGGGCTGCCCAGGGCTGAGGACACACCCGGGGCGGGGCCCCCGACCCTGTAGGGAGACGGAAACTTCTCCCAGTCACTGGCTTCAAAGCAGCAGCCACGGGCCCCACCCTGCCCCCAACCCCTGCCCAGGGCTCCGGGCCCCAGAGGGGCTCCCCTCACCCATCCCTGTCTGGGCTTGCTTTGGGGTACTGCTGAGAGGGCACCCCTCTGCCCGGCCGCACCCATGAGCGCCCACTTCTAGGGGGACCCGGCTTGATTGTGGAGGAGTCTGGAAGTCACCCCGTTGGGTCTGACTTGCTGGGGTTCTGTGTCCACACGCAGGGGTCGCAGCGGGGGCTGCCTGCTTCTCCGGGCCTGGGGGAATGACCTGAGTGGGGGTCCCCTGCTTTTCTCTCAGGACTGCCTGTCCTTTGAAAGTCTGGGGGACTCACCTGTCAACCGCCTGGGCCTGCCGCTGTGTGGGGGACACTTCGTCTGAACAGCTGCAGCTCCCGTAGCCTTTTCTTTGAAGTGGATTTCTCCTAGCTAGCGTGTATCTGGGCCTCGTGTTTGTGTTCTTAGCGTGTTTTAAGTCCAACCTGACGATCTCTTACCTTTTAATTAGTGTTACTACGTTTGGTGTCCTGGTGACATTCTTGGACTGTCGGCACTTCCGTGTGCTCTGTTGTCTCCTCTGGTTTTTGTCCCTTGGTGACCATTTTCCTGCCCTCCTTTGGATTATGGGGATACTGTGTGGTATTCCAGTTAGTTTCTTAGCTGTTTCAATACGTTCCTCTGTGTCAGTCTGTCAGTGACCGCCCGGGGACGACAACACGCAGCCCCAGCTGCCGCAGCCTCGGGGAGTTCACGCGTTTCTTTTTCTCGTCCTGAAGTTGGGTCTTTCTGCGGCCGTTTCGGCCGCGGTCGCCTGACCTCGCGGGGGAGGGGGCGCTGATAACCGCCTGAGGGTCGGGGCGCACAGCACCCCACGGAGACCATGGAGGGCTGGCGCCTGGGGCCTGTGGGCTTTCTCTAGCCGGTGTCACCCTGATTCATTCTCTCAGAGAGAAGACCACCGAGAGCTGCGTCACCTGGCCCCGGCGTCGGTGATCGCCTTTCGCGTTTTCCGGGGCGGTGTGGGTGTCCCGTTTCAGACCCTGGTTCCCTTGGATTGCTCTGGGGGTTGCCCCACGCGAGGCTTTAGCCCGGCTGGTTCGGGCTGCAGCTCCGCCCTGCGCTCCCCCGAGCGGGTCCCGGCCCCTGGGTGTGGCGGCCTCACTGCGTGTCAGGGTCGGAGGCTGGCGGGGGCGCCTGCGTCACATTGTCGTCCGTGAACGGTTTCCTGAGTCTCTTGGGGTTCCGTGTGTGTGTCTGTGGGTTGCGGGGATCCCGGGACGGGTGTTGGCTGGCACATGGAACTCGGGGGCCCCCTGTCCCTGTGCCTCCTTGCTGTTTCCCGTCCCCCCGCCCCCTCCGGGCCCTGCACTGTCCTCAGAATGAAGCAGGCTGAGGAGGGAGCCAAGTGACGGGTTTCCCCTCCACGAGCTTTGGGCAGGGAGCCCTGCTCCCCACACAGCCAGGTGTCACTCGGCGTGGCCCCACCCACCTCCCCCCACTGCGGCTTCCGGTCTGAGGTGGCTTCGTGTCCTGTGCTGTCGTCCCTGGGGGACTCATGGGCTCTGGTGCGGGATGTCCCCTGGGAGAGTTCTAGAACCCTGTTTTCTCCACCACTGGACTCTTAGCTGTAGCCCTCGTTCTGTGTCGTACGACAGCCACAGGGCCACAGTGTGCACGTGGAGGTGGCCACGTCCCCCCCACGGCCTCCGTGTCCCCCGCCCCCGTGGTGTTGGGGCTCCGTGTGCCCTGTGCACGGGGCACGATGTGCTGCTGTGGGGAGCAGGGACGCCCCGGTTTCCTCCTCCCGGGCGGGGGGTCCTCTTCCCGCTCCTGCAAGCTGCCCTCATGCTGTGCTCCGGCCACCGCCAGCTCCGGGGACACGTCGGGGAGAGAGTGGCGGCGGCCCCGAGCGGAGAGCCCTCTCCGCCGGCCGCCCTCACGGCACCCGTGTCCTTGGTCTGCCTCCGCGGGGGTGTCCGCAGCCGGCCCGCCCGGGTGTGCTGTGCTTCGTAGGGAAGCGCTCTGGAAGTTTCCATCGGTCTGGGAATGTGTGCTGCCTCCCGTCAGCACTTTTCTGTTCATTCGCCCTGTTTCTCCTCGGAGACCCGGCTGCCCACGGGCCGGGACAGCCGCGAAGTCCTCCGGGGCCCCGAGCGTGCGTTCGTTCCTCGGGAACCTCTTCTCTCTTGCTCAGGTCGGCTCGGCCCCGGCCACCCGCTTCCCCTCCCCAAGCCCGCCCAGGGCACACTGATTCCTGTGGCCGGCTCGGCCTCTGTCCCCGCGGGCCGCCTGATGGCCACCGTCTCGGGGCCTGTGCGCCGCACGTCACCGCCTCCCGTCCCCCCGGTCCGCTCCTCCCTAACCGGCTCATGGACAGGCCGGCAGGCCAGGACCAGACGCCTTCCCAGCGGTGGTGGGACCGAGGTCGCCTCCAGCTCTGCTCGCTGTTGGTCCCCTTGTCCCAGCCGACACGGGCTACTCTTACAGCTGGAAAACCAAGAGGAAACGTTGACACAGCCGGCGCCCACCCCAGGCAGGTGCACCCCGATGGGCTCTCGGGCTGTTCGCTGGGGGGCAGTGAGGGGATTCCATCATCCGTCCTGCGGACCACTGTGGTGGTCCTGGGGTCTGGGGAGGGGACAGGAAGGGGCTGTGGGGACATGTGGGGACGTGTGGGGTCTGGGGAGGGAACAGGAAGGGACTGTGGGGACGTGTGGGGTCTGGGGAGGGGACTCGGAGGGGCTGTAGGGACGTGGAGGGGCTGTGGGGACTCAGAGGGACTATGGGGACTTGTGGGCTTTGGGGAGGGGATGGGGAGGGAAGTGTCCTCCGTGCTTTGTCCCCTGCAGACAGGGTTATGGTGACGTCATGTCATTTTTGGGCCTCAGAGCAGCCTCGTCAGGAACCACGGCCTGGGCCCCACGCAGACCTGGATGGCAGGGGGAGGACCGTGACCAGGAGGCCACCGTGCCACTGTGCCCAGCCTGCTGGCCCCGGGCCTGTGGGTGTCAGCAGCGCAGGGTTTTCGGCCGTGTTGCCGGATGGCGTCCACGAGGACGATGGGGTTTACGGGGCGGCCAGCAGGGTCCCCTCGGCCCCTTGACCCTGCAGAGTAGGTGCGTGGGAAGAGTGGAGAGGGCGCCAGCCAACCCCTCAGAGCTCCTCTGCTGGGGGAGACAGGCCCCCCACTTCCATGGTGCTGTTAAGGGAGGACAGGACAAGGAGGCCAGGAAGAAGGGTGGGAACCCAGCTGGGGTGACCGGTGACCCATGAGGAGGGCGCCCAGGTCCCCGTGTGTGGGCGTATGGGGGGGGGGGGTGGGCCGCAGGACTGGGCACAGCCACACCCACCTGGGCACACGTTCACGGCTGTGTGCCCAAACCCCACGCCGGGCCAGCCGGGGCCGCGCCGGACTGCGCCGCGCGAGGTCGCTCCCGCTGGCCGCCCCGGGCCCTCGGACCAGGGCAGAGGCCCGGCCGCCCGCCCCCAGCGGCCGCCCCCCGGGCTGGCACCCGGCTCATCAGATAGCGGTGGTGGCGCTTGTGGGCCGGCTTCAAGTATCTTCGCGCAGCCTGGGGAGGATGGTTAGCACATAATTACGCTAAATTTAGCCTGATCGTCAGGAAGAAATGAGCGCCTGACTCACCGGTGATGGCCAGCCTGCACACGCTTAGCTTCCAGGTGTCACTGCGGGGCGGACAGCTGCACAGCGCCGGGAGCACGGGCCTGCAGCCAGGTCAGGGGGACCTGCTGCCCCCTCGTCAAACCCTAGGTGGCCAAGGAGCTCCCCAGGCTGCTGCCATACCGACCGCCTTGGTGGCCAAGACCGTGACTGCGGCCGGGGCTGCTGTGTGCCCGCAGGGAGCAGAGCCCTGGGGTGTGCCTGGCATCGGCCACCCTCTGCCCACCGGCAGTTGAGGAGAGCCCGCGCCTCCGGAGGTTGTCCCCTGGCGCAGGACCCAGGGGCCCTGGGACTTGCCTTCAGATGTCTCGGATGTGCATGTGGCTCTGCGGGCACCCAGGATGGGCCACTCATGCTGCAGAGATGCCTCCAAAACTCAGGGCCGAGGGGTGCTGAGCCCTGCTGTACTCACCATCCAGGGGTGGCTCTGCCCCACTGCGTGGCTGCGACCAGCGGGGTGCTCCCTCCGCATGCCACCCCAGCCACCGAGGCTGAGAGCAAGTGAATCGGCAGCCACCGCCAGGTCTGCATGTGGACGTGGCCATAACCGAGCCAATGGGCTGAGAGATCCGCAGGTTCTGTCCCGCGTGGACAGAGACGTGTCAGGCAGCCCCACGTGAGCCCACAGGGTTCAGTTGTTGTCACACGGGCGGTGTTCTGTGGGCACGGACACACACCGTGCATACACTGCTGCATAGTCACCCCATAAATTTATGACCCTTACCATTATTTCAACAAAATCACTAACTGTGTTACTATCACCAAGATTTTAATGAAATGCAGGTCTGCTAACGGTGTGGTCTAACCACAGCGGTGTCCGGTGAGGTGCGGTGTCCCGTGGGGAGCTTCTGTCTGCTTTTATGGGCGCAGACACGTGTTGGGGCGAGTCGCGAGCTGCCTCATTAGCGATGGCACCGATGATGTCACGCCCAGAGCATCCCCCTCCAAACCCGGAGTCACATTGGGACACGTCCAGCTTCCTCCCTATCAGCCTCCTGGAGATGCAATCAGTCCCTCTGCTCGATCCCATCTTCCCGGTCAAAGCCACGGGCCTGCTCCCAGCGCTCACTGCTGGAGGTGTGTGGTGACTCAGCCTCGGGTCTCATGGGGCCGTTGTCCTCACTGGTTACAGACACATGTGTGTTCACATGCATGCACACACTGTATGCACACGCACACACGTACACACGTGCACATGCACACACATGCACACATGGTACACACATGCACACACTGTACACATGCATACACTGTACACCCCCATATGCATGCACACGCACACATAGTGTACACACATGCACACACGTACACACATGCACATCCACATGCATGCACACACTGTATACACATGTACACACTGTGCACACATGCCCCCCACGCACACACCCACACAAATGCACACACTGTATACACATGTACACACTGTACACATGTGCACATCCACACTCATGCACACATGGTACACACATGCACACACTGTACGCACCCCCATATGCACACACACGTGCACATACTGTACACACATGGACATCCACGTGCATGCACACACTATATACACATGTACACACTGTACACACATGCACACACTGTACACACACACCCTATATGCATGCACACATGCACATATTGTACACATATGCACACATGAACACCACCTATATGCATGCACACGTGCACTTCCACATGCTCATACACACACATGCACACACTGTACACACATGCATGCACACACTGTACACACATGCACACACTGTACACACACACCCTGTATGCATGCACACATGCACATACTGTACACACATGCACACACGAACACCACCTATATGCATGCACGTGTGCACTTCCACATGCCCATACACACACATGCACACACGTATACACATGCATATCTACACACATGCATAGTGTACACACACCACCTACACGCACACATACACATGCACTTCCACATGCCCATATGCAAGCTTGCACACATGCCCATATGCAAGCTTGCACACATGCACACACTGAACATATATGCGCATGTACACACATGCACAAGCACACACACATGCAGGCGCTCATCTTCATGTGCACACACACACACACACACACACACACACACACCATACAGATGCTCTCATACACACCACCTATATGCAGGCACATGCACATGCGCACGCACAGAAATAGAACGCACAGGGTTAGGGGACAGAGGGAAGGGGACAAAGGTTGGCAGCGGGGCAGGGCAGAGGTCTGGGGACAGGACAGGTGGGGCGGTGTGATCTGTGTGACGCCACGCAGACATGCGTGCTGGCCTGGGCCGGTGCCCCGCCCCTGTTCTGACTGCACCTTTCCACACCGGGCAGGCAGGTGGGTGGGACGTGGAAGCGTGTTACCCCTGCCTCAGCCACTAGGGCTGTACCTCCTGGGGATTGAGCCCTGAGCCGAGGGTCCCGGGGACAGACACACCCAGAGCCCCTTCCCCTCTTGGGATGGCAGCTCTATGACTGACACCTTGCACCCAGTTCAGCCCACCAGGGGCTGACTGTTCTCTGCAACCTGAGGAACCCAATGCTGGCGCCTCTGCAAATGTTCACCCAGAGGTGCGTGACACTCCGGTCACGAGCTCCAAGGACAACGGCCCTGAGAGGCGCAGCCCCAGCGAGGCAATGTGCGGAACGTGTGAATTCGCTGCCGGAGAGGCCGGGCCTTACGTGGGGGCGTTCCTGGTTTACATGCCCACCTGCAGCCGGCCCTGACGGGTTCTGGACAGTTCTGTGGCACGTTCTCCGCGTCGTATGTCCATCCCTGTTGCCGGGGCCTGGCACCTGCGGGAAGCATGGCCACAGCACGGGCCATCTGGCCCCAGAGCGGCGCTCAGTCACCTCGGCTTCCTGCACCCCGTGCCCTCGCCCCGCACTGCGAGGACTTGCTCGACGGGCAGACGCACACGGGCGTTTAATGCCACCTTTTACGCAACACCGCCCAAGCGTGGGGGGCGAGGGCATGACCCTGCGTCACCGCGCTCCCGGAGGCCAGCCAGCGTGGCGCGTGGCGGGCCGAGGCCCATCACTTGCACAGACTGATCGCAGAGGACGCGTGGCGCAGAGCCACAGCGGGCTCACGGCCAGGGTCGTGCTCGGAAACGTAAGGGGCTGGAGCCGGGTCAGGCGGTTTGACCCCGGGAGCTGCACGGACTCCGGGGGGCGCCGTCAGGGGCCGGTCTGACTCCCAGCCACTCTGCCAGTCAGAGCCCAGACCGGGCTTCAGGGCCTGAGGTGCGGCAGGTGCAGGGGGGCTGCCGCCAGGCCTCCCGGGGCTCGGGGAGCGCCGAGTCCACAGCGGGCAGGCCGTCCTCCCACAGCTCGCTGGCTCCTCGGTGAGGCTGCAGCGGGGTCACCGCGGAGGTGCCCGGGCTGGAGCAGGTGAGGACACAGACATGGAGGAGCCGCGCGGTGACTGAGGCGGAGGTCAGGGTGATGCTGACACAGTGCCCCAGGGCCACCGAGATGGGAGAGGCAGGAGGGTCCCCCCGGAGCCCGGCGGGAGGCGGCCCTGCCACTCCCTGATCTGGGACCCTGGCCTCCAGACCACAAGAAGATGAGGTTCTGCTCCTTCAAGCCCCCCGTTTGTACAGGTCACTTGTTCCCGAGGACCCCGTGGGGGGATGGAGACACGTGTGTTCTGAGAGCACCCCAGCCATCCATCCCTCCTGGCCCAGGACCCTGACCGCCCCCTCGGCTTTGACCTTGTCCCCGGCAGAGCAGAGCTGCGCCCGGTGGGATACATGGGTCGTATACCAGACATACATACAGGGGGACCCCCCAAAACTGGAATGATCCGGAGGGCGGCTCCCCCGGCAGGTGAGAGCGGCAGGGACCCGGCTGCATCCTGCACCGATGACTGGTGAGAGGCGCGTGCGGCCTCGGGGAACTCGTTTGGACTCTGTCGCGCGTCTGCCCGTTTCCCGACGGTGCGGTGACAGCGCGCCTGCCGGCACCGCGCCGAGTGCTCAGCGGAGTGTGCCCAAAATCGGCGTGACCCCCGAGCCCCACCCTCCCCAGTCACCCGGCCTCGCCCCGAGTGGCTTTTTGTTTGTTTCCCCGGATGGAAAATGGCCTCAAAAGGAAAATTCCGCCGATGTGGACGCGTGAGACACACAGCAGCGGAAGCGCTGAGCGGCGTCGGGACTGAGCGGTGGGGAAGCGTCTCGGAGCCCGAAGGTGCGCTGCCCCCAGGGAGAGCGCGGCGCGGGCGCGGGCGCTCACGCGTGTACGAGTAAGCACGACTTTTCGTAAATTCATCCCGTCGGGGGGTCTCCGCGTCCACAACCCTTACAGCAACACACCAGGAGACTCAGTGGTCACCTCTGACGGCAGGACCACGGACACTTTTACTTTCTTCTTTTTGTCATCAGTGTGTGACGAGGGTTCAAGAATGAACTACTTTTACTTGTGTAATGAGAAGAATAGAGTTATTTTTACGAGCGAATGTATGTCTAAGTGAGGTCATTTGTTTGCAGGCGCTTGCAGGCTAGACCCGTCACGGACGCGCACAGAAGCTTCTGGGCTGACAGCTCCCCCCACACCTGTCAGTGGGAATAACGCGCGAACGCCCAGGAGCCTGTCACCGTCACGGTAACAAACGGCACACGTGACACACGAGCACGATCTGGGTGAAGGTCAGGAGCGTGTGGGCAGGGCTCGCCCTGGGGAAGGTGCAGTTACTCCGACCGACTTGACTCGAGGTGACGCTACGCAGCGTGTAAGGGACGTGCTTAACATGGTGTCGGTGACACTCGCTCGCCCACATCCACCCAGCAAGAACAGCGCTCAGAGAAGACAAATATTTGGTCATCGTGTTGCTGACTTCATCCCGACACGGAGAGAAGGACTAACGGCACGATTGTGTTTTTATCTTAAATAAATCTTAAATAAACAATGACTTAACCTGTCTCATCTACGAGGACGATTGTTATGGGCTGAGTTGTGTCCCCCAAATTCATGTGCTGGAGTCCTAACCCCCAGGACATCGGGGTGATGGACTGCATTTGGAGGAGGGGTCTTTGGAGGGGAGTAAGGTGAGAGGGGGTCTTTAGGGCGGCCTTCACCCGCATAGAGGAAGACGAGACCAGGACACAGACACACAGAGGGACCGCCACGTGAGGACACGGGGAAGACGGCCATTCGCCGGGGGCACCGTTGTCCGTGGGCCCCGGAGCCCCTCTGAGCCCCCGGCCTGAGGAGCACACGACAGCCCCATCCTCAGAGCCTTGCTGCCCGGGGGAGGAGGCCCCGCCATCTCTCCACGCCGCGCTCCCCGCTGGGCTGCCCTGTCACAGCCGCGCCGGCGCCAGTGCAGCCTCGTGCCGACCCTGGCGGGCCCAGGGGGAGCCCCCCGTTAGGGCTTACTGAGTGCGTGACGACAAGGGATTTTGGAAGTTTCCAGTAACTCCTCTGCTGGGAAGCACCGCAGAGCAGTAGCAGGCGCTCCCCCTGACCGTGTTTCTTTGGGGAAACCCACAGGGCCCTGTGACAGGAAGGCCCCCGTCACCTTCCAAGTCCTGTGACCTGAGCACTGCAGCTGGGCCCAGTCGCTGTCCCAGCAGGCGTGTCCCTCATCTGCTGAGCCCCTCCCGGGCTGGGGACCGAGGACCCCAGCCCAGGTGACAGGAGCTCACAGCCTGTGCCCGGGCGCAGGAGGAGCAGAGAGAAGGGGCGGAGGGCCATGTCCTCGGGTGGGGGCAGCTGAGGGCAGGTCCCCCCCAGGTCGGGGAGGAGCCCAGCGGGAGCCAGCAGCTCCGGTGGGGGGAGCTCGAGGGTTGCCCCATGCGGGTCAGGGCCCTCCTGGTCCCGCTCCCAGATGGAATAAATGGTCCTCAGAGCGAAGAGGCGGCAGGGCTGAGGAGAGGGGGCACCCCAGGAATGAGCGAGCACCTTGGGGAGCAGGAGGGGCCGGACAAGCCAGGTGGCGGCGGTGGCCACGGCCTCGTCCACAGCGCCGGGGGCAGGTGCAGAGCAGCGGAGGGCGGTGGCCCTGGGGAGGGAAGGGGCAGGTGGGAGCAGAGGGGCCGTGCAGGGAGGGCACACGGGCCTCTGGCCAGGGGGTCCCGCATCTCCGCCTGTGGGCGTGCAGAGGCCGGGCCACGAGGTGGTCAGGCGGGTTCCGGAAAGAGCCGATGACGGGACGGTGGTGGGGCGATCCGTGAGACCTGGTGTCCACTGACCCCGCGGTGACCCGCCCGTCTCACCACCAGGCGGAGGAGGTCCCCAGAGCTCGCACAGGCACGAGCACGTGGCCACGGCGGCCGCGAAGCAGGACTAGGACGGCCCCCAGACTCCGCCACCGCGTTCGCACGGCCCGTGACCTTGCAGATGCGGCTTTAAGACTCTTTCACGGTTACAAGGATAGGACACCAGCCCAGAGGCCAAACGGCCGAGTGGGGGCCAGTGGGGCCCAACCGGGGCGCGGCCGGTGGGCAGCCGCGGGGATCCCAGCTTCCCCCGTTCCAGCAGGTGCTCCTGGAGGCGCCCCTGCTGGGCCCCCTCCCCCCCACCGGGCCCCCTCCCCCCCGCCGGGACCCCTCACCCCTGCCGGGACCCCTCACCCCCGCCGGGACCCCTCCCCCCCGCCGGGACCCCTCTCCCGCTCTCCGGACCCCAGGGGCGCCCTGACCCGGCCAGGATGTGCTCTCTGCACCCCGGTGGCCCCCACGAGCACCGCGTGTCTCCCGCCCGCTTCGGACGGTCCGCGGGTCTCCCCCAAAGCCGCGGGGGGCGGGCGGCGCGCGGGGTCCCCGCCCGGACTGGGGGTGATTCACACCAGACAGCGGGCGCCTCGGTTCCCGGGCGGGGTGCGCGCACACGGGCGCCCTGGCCGCCTGGCAGGGCCGCGCTAATGACAGCTCCGCCCCGCGCCTTTGAAGGGGGCCCGCGGCCCGCACCCCAGTAATTGCAGCTTCCCTCGGCCTCTGCAGCGGGCGTTGGGGAAATTACAATGCGGCGCTGAGCGGCGGGTAAAGCCCGTGCTTTTATCGGGTTTACCTGGATGCAGGTTAAGCTGTAAAGAATGTTAAGAACATGCTTCGCGGCAGGGATGGGCTCTGCCCGGGGGTGGGCGCGGGTGCCCGGGCGCAGGCCGCAAATGACAGGCTTGGCGGGGGCGCGGGAGGCAGCGCCCCAGGAGGCCCCTCTCCCCGCGCCCTGTGGCGCGCCCTTTGGGGAACCAGCTGATCAAACTAATTCGAGCCATTAAGCTGTTACTACTAATGAGCCCCGTGGTGTTTGAAATGGGATAAAATAGGACATTCCTGGGGAAAAGGGGGAAGCAGGTCCTTCTCGCCCCGCCCCCCACCTCGGGCTCTGGGGAGGACACGTGGGGGGGAATTGGGGGAGGACGGCTCCAGCAGTCAATGTGCCCCCGCAGGGGGTGGGGACAGATTCCCGTGGGCACGCGCCCGGTGGCAGGGTGCTGTCCCCCCGTCGCTCGGGCACAGGCGGCTTCCACGACTGTGAGCCAACCTGGCTGAGCCTGGAACCTTCCAAGGAAAACACCCGGGAATCACACTGCAAACGTGACCCGATCGGCGAGCCCCGGGACTTGCCTAGGTCCCCGGGAAGCCTGTGGCAGGTTGCTGCAGACAGGAGCGTAGCCGACAGTCAGCAGACGCCTACGGCGTGTCCCTGTCACCTCGGGGGAAAGAGGGGCTCCCTGAGACAGACCCCAGACAGTGGTTTCCAGGCTTAAACGCCAATTTAGGAGAATCTTTCCTCTTAAAGTGACATCACGTGGGACCCCAGTTTATAATCAGAGAGGTCAGATTCCAGAAGCTTCCCCCCTTCCCCAGCTCGCCCCGCCCCCCTGGGGTGTGCCCCGAAGACCATTTAGGCAGCACTGCCTCAGCTGCAGGACTCAGGGGCCCCCAGAGCCAGAGAGCCAACAGGAGGCGTCTCTACGCAGCCACACGCCTGTGTAGGACGACAGCCACCCCTCTGCCCATCTGTCATCCATCATTTATCTGTGTCTCCTCTGTCTTTCCTATCTCTCATCTACTACCTGTTACATCCGTCATCTAGCATCTATCTGTCCTTCATCGGTCTATAGGGAGGGACACTTGGAGGACGTGACTGTGGAGGCCGGCAAGCCCGTGGAAGTCCGGCGTCCGCAGGCCAGGCCGGCCGGCCGGAGACCCCGGGAGCAGTCCACGTCGCAGCTCAGGTCTGAACGCCGACTTGCGTCGGGATTGCTGCCTCCTGGGAGGCCCCTCGGCCCTCGGCAGGCTGGCCGAGCCCCACCCGCACGACGGCAGATGAACTGCTTTCTCGCGGCCCCTGAGGTCGTGAATCGCATCCACGCAACGCCTCCGTGCGCACCGGGGGGACCCCGCCCAGCCCCTCACAGGCAGCGAGCACGGCCCCCTTGGCTCCGAGGGAGACACGGCCTTTCATGGACCGGCCCGTGAGCACGTCCGCCCGCTGCTGCCGAGAGAGGCGCGGCCTCGGGCCCGCCCGGGCCTTCCCCGCGCAGGTGTGACGGTTCGGCACCAAGGCCGGCAGTGCCCCCGAGGCTCCCGGGACAAGCAGCCGTGCAAGCGACCCGCGGGGACAAGCATGCCAGGCCTCCAGTGTCCTCACGGCGATTCTAACTCTATGAACGGCTCAAGGCCGTGTGAAACGCCCCGTGTCTAACCTCCAGGGAGGGCCATGATGAAGCACCGTGGGGCCCAGGAAGGCACAGGCTGGTGTTTGCCGGCTGGCATGGGGACCTGTCCACGGCGTGGCAGGCGGACGACGGGAACAACGCTGGCTTGTCGTGCCCCGTGCCTCCGGCGCCGGGGGCCATGCTACGCGCTCGACCTGTGTGCTGCCTCGTTGACTCCTCGCAGCCACCTGGCCCCGTCTCACTAGCAAGAGGGGGCACGCACAGAGGGGTCGGTGGTTCTCTCGGGATCTCACAGCTACTACGCAGCAGAGCAGGACTCGCAGCAGGAATTGTGGCTGAAGCGTCTGTGCTTTCACCCACCACCCCCGTGGCCTCTGTGTAGGCAGGGATGTGTAGTGTGATATCATAGAGACTTCTGGAAGGATTTAGACTAAAGCCTTCCCAGTGCTGGCCAGTGTGGTAGAACGATAGACTCCTTTTCCTGGTTTTTGCTTCATTATATTTTTATACAATGAGAATGTTGTGTGAGTAACGTGGGGCGGGCGGAGTGGGCGTTTTTCTTAAGGGAGAAGAGGAGACCGGGCACTGACGCCACCGGACACGCTCTGTAATTTCAGGGCAGAGCAGGGACCTGTGCTCTGCTCCGCCCAGCTCTCCTGTGCTGTCCCTCTCCACGGCTCAAGGACACGACAGCATGCAGCTTTCCCCCCGGTTTCCAAATCCAGTGACTTTTTGGTTGTTTGTCTTGCTGCTCCTGACGCTGCGGTGGGATTTCTTGTCAACTGTCCTCTCTGGGCAGGTCGGGCTGCCCTGTCCTGGAAAGCCCTGTCCACTCCCCTCTCAGACCCCTTTGCCGACGCCTCTCCCTCTTTGCTCGTGGCACCTGCAAGGCTCAGGCGCTGTCTGGCTTGTTGCCACGTTTTCCTCAGGGAGCGAATAAGTGTCTGCAGCGTTGAGCGCTTCCCCCAGACTAGAAAAAGTGCCAACATTGGGCAGTGAGACAGAGATGCACCTTTTGTAATGATACAAAAGGAAGATGCACCAAAACACATTAAACAAACTTCTGGAAGTGTAAGAACTTTTGCATGAAGAGGAAGGTTACATACCAACCAGGAAAAAAGTAACTTGAAAGCATACGATGATCACAAACATATATGCACCTGAGGGCATGCATCAGGATTCATGATGTGTCAGTGGACAGAATTACAGGGACAAACGGGACAGAACAGAGAGTTCGAAAACACACACATGCACACATGCATTCACATGTGCACACACGCGCGCACAGGCACATGTACACACATGCACACACACGCACACATGTACATGCATGCACACACGTGCGCACGTGTGCGCACACACATACATGCACACGTGCACACACATGCACACACACGCACATGCAAACGTGCACGTGCACACATGCACACACATACATGCACACACATGCACACGCACGCACACACGCACGCACTCGCACTCATGCACACATGCACATGCACACATGTGCGTGCACGCACACACACGCACACGCACACGCACACGTGTGCACACACACACGCATGCACGCACTCACACTCATGCACACATACACACGCACGCATGCACGCACACACACACACATGCACGCACTCGCACTCATGCACACATGCACGCGCACACACGCATGCATGCACTCGCACTCATGTACACATACACACGCACGCACGCACACACACATGCACGCACTCACACTCATGCACACATACACACGCACACATGCACACGCATGCCATGCTGTAGGGGAGTGCAATGTGTAAAAGTAAACGTGTAGGATATTTACAAGACTAACTACGGAAACGTTAGGACCGCCACAGTCAAAACGCAGCGTTTTTTATGACCCTGATGCAGGGTTGGAACAACAGACAGATATACATGCTCCTGAGTGGGAAAACTTTCTATCATAAAAGTGTCCATTATTCTGAAATTAATCTGTGAGCTTATAGGTATGCTGTTGTTTCTGTTTGTTTGTTTGTTTGTTTTCTGCTTTTCTTTCGGTTTGGGAGGTGAAGAGGAGAAGCAATCACAGGGAAGAGAAATCATGTGAGCGCTGCTAATACCCTTGTCAAAAGGAAGAGCTAGTGCACCTGTCCTCGCGCTGTAGCTAGGAACGTGCTGGAGAGACTGTTATCGCAATAACGTGCTGCCAAAGGGCAGCGACAGAGATTCGTGGGCCAGAGGTCGATGGTCCGGGTCCGAGTACACGCAGGAACCTAATCCGTCAGAGACGTGACAGGGGTTCCATCGGTGCCGCTCACAGCCTCTGGGAACACAGACGACCTGGCCGCGTTCAGGGACGCTCGCTCCCACTCCTGAGGGGACAGAGCGGGACGTGAGCACGCGTGACAGCAGAGAGGAAGTTCACATTGTATTGCAAGACCCATACGTCTTCAGGAAAAGGCTGCCAACAAAATCAACACTTTAAGTTCCTGGCAAAAGGCAAAAAGCATCAGAGAGTGTTGTGGAAAAGCATTTAAACCAAAGCGTCCCAAAGGCAGCGATGGGGAGGGACCGTCCGCGGCCGCGCTGGAGCCGGCGGAGCATTAAGGGCCCCGCTCGCCCGGGACTCCTCCGTGACAACGAAAAGAAGCTTCTCTCGCTCAGTGACCTCGTGAGGCCTTTCTCACTAAGTCCCTTTCAGAACGGAACTGCCACCTGTGTTTCCTGGAGTCACGGGTCCTGGTGGGTGCCTCTCCGGGGGTCTGTGACGGATGGGCCAGTGCTGGCTGCCACCCCCTGACCTCCACTCCTGTCTGAGCCTGCCACCTGTTCCTGTCCACCTAGACTCGCGGCCACACGTCACGTGCCCCCCTCAGTGGCCCACGTAAGTGACATGTTAGCTTAACAGGACCGCAAACTGGGGGGTGGCACAGTAGCCGTGTCTTGTTTCTGCAACGTGGAGCCATTACTTCACACGTGTCCTGCCTCTGTCCCCGTGTTTGTGTAGTGGCACCTGTGACACAGCCGCATGACGTCCGTGCGTGTGCCGTGGGGAAGAGCACCCCTGGGCACACTGCTGCTGAGGCCTCGGAGGCGTGTCCCCCAGGGAGGGGACCTGGAGGACTCCCAGTTGTCACAGCGCATCTCGGGGCCCGCGCGCCGGGGACGTGTCTGCAGCAGCGCTGCCCTAGGCGGGGCGCACCCACCACTTAACCTGCAGGCGCCCCCCGCCCGCCCAGGTCTCACTGGACACTCCCGCAGCGGGGACTCGCCCAGGGTCCTCCAGGGCCCAGTTTAGAGAAGGAAATTCTGAGCTTTTTTTCTGCGTCCAGGCACGTGTTTTTGTGGTTTTAAATATGAACGCGATTCCGCCCCGCAGCGCGGCTCGTCACCGACTCCATTCCTGGTGCCACTCGGCCAGGCGCGCCGGCAGCAAGGCCCGATCGTCGTCGTCCTCTGAAACTCCGGTGGGGACAGGACGACACGCGATTTCATTTTATCCCCCAGTTAAAGGTCAGCGAAGACGAGCGATCGGAGGCCAAGCGGGGCGGGCGGGAGGGCAGCGCTGTGACCATCCGGCGGGAAGTCCCTGCCCTCCTGACCTGCTCCCGGGCCACCGTGGCCCACAGAGCGCTCACCCACTGGGGAAGGGCAAAGCTGTTTCTCCAACGTAAGCAGCTGTCCTCTCTCCAAAGGTCAGACCTTTCACGCTTTGTGGCACTTGGGGGCTACGTCCTTCCCTCGGTCGGTTACAACGAATGGTGCTGCGTGCGACGTCACAGCTCCTAAGAGGCCTGTTGGCGCTGTGTGCCTGGGCTGGCGGGGGGCCTGCAGCGGCGGTGAGGACCCCCAGAGCTTTGGCACTGGGAACGGGGACTTGTGTAACAGGGGTAAAGCCCATTTCCAGGTGTCCTTCATGCGACTCCAGATAGCAGACCATGTGACCAGGACGAAAACGGTCTGAGAGTATCTGTTAGAGGTGCGTGTGTGCGTCCGCACACATCTGTCATCTCTGTCTCAGGGACAGAGAGAGAGACAGGCAGAGAGCCTCTCCGGGCACAGACGATGTTGTACAGAAGGAGGCTCCCCTCCCCTCTCCTCCCCCTTCGCTCCCCCTCCCCCGCCCCTCCTCCCCCATCCCCCCTCTGGCCGCCCCCAGCAGGCCCTAACCCCAGGGCGGGTGCTCTTCACACACACCTGTGTCCCACGCAGCCTCTGCCCAGACCTGGGGCCCCCCAGGGGAGCTTGGGGTTCACACTGCAGTAGTCCCGAAACGTGCATTCTGGGGGCCACTGCGAGAGGTCCTACTGACCCAGGGACAGTGACCAGTGTGGGACCAGGATGCTGGGGTCTCCTCCAAGGGCATAAACCCGGACCCCTGGGAGCTGTGTCCCAGCCTGTCCCTGCGCACTGCTGGGAGGGGCCGGCAGGCAGGGCGTTGTAAGGAAGAATGTCACACTTAATGGCCGTCCCGTCCCTGTCCCCTTCACATCAGAGGGCAGAGCCGAGTGACCCTGGCCTTGAAGACAGACCCCTCCCCGGCGCTGCTCGCCGTGCTCCCCTCCCCCCGCAGCCCTTCCCTCTCCTCATTAGCTGTTCCTTGGAAGGACTCACTTCCCTCCGGAGGGAAATTCCTGAAACCCAGCAGTTGACAAACCCACACACCTTCCGGAGGGCTGGGCACCAGATAAAAGGGGGACGTCCACGGCTGAGAGCAGGGACCTGTCACTGCCACCGGGGCGCCCGGCAGAGCGGGGGCCTCCCCCGGAGCCCAGCGAGCACCCTCTGAACCCGCGCCCGCCCGCAGCGGGTGGCCGGCGAGCAGTCTGCACGCGAGGCAAACAGGTTCTCTGAGTTTTTCTGGTTTGCTCCCGGCGCTCCGTTGGACGGTCTATTTCTGTCTTTCCTTCGGGAAAAGCGTGCTTTGCCAATGACTAATCGTGGCCCGTGCGGAGATGTTATCCGCTGTCACCTGCGCAGCGAGACCCGAGCCCATGCGGAAATGAGAATATAGACGGGGGGCGGCGGCCGCGGCCCCACCTGCAGCCCCACCTGCCTCCCCCGGCGGAGCTGCTGGAACGGGGCTGCCGCCGGGGCCACCTCCGTCCCTGCCACGGGCCCTGGGCATGCGGCCATCCCCGTGACTGCAGCCCTCCCCGAAGGGCTGACCCAGGTGTCCGGGGAGCAGCTGCCTCCCCTCGGGCCACGCGCGAGCCCTGGATGGCGCTTGGGACTCTGACCGCTCATGTCGGTCCTGCTGACGCTGTGTGTCGTGCTCCTGCCCCTGGTGACCCCAGGCCGAGGCGCCCGGCGATGGGAGCCCTGCACAGGTAAGGGGGCATCGCGCTGGGAGCCAGCAGGGGGGCGGCTACACCCTCAATGGCACTTTTGGATGTGATTCCAGGTCCCCGGGGCACCCGGGACAGGTAGAGGTGGGACGGGCAGAGGTGCAGAAGATGAAAGCGAGCAGGCAGGCGATCACAATGGAAATGCGGAGCTTTCACTGCGAGCAGGGTGGGGACCCGTTCAAAGAGCCAGCCCGCCGGCCTCCGAGGCCCTCCTCGTGTGGAGACCTGCTTGGCCTCCCAGGGAAGGCCGTACACCTGCCTCAGAAGTGAGGCCCGTGGAGGCGATGGGGAGCCAGGTCTGCATTCAGCACGGCCCGGGACTGGCTGACCCCCGGGACCCGGGACGGTGGGAACAGCCCCCAACACACCTTCCAGGTTGGCCTCCGGAGTTGGGGGGCACCGCCGGGCGGCCCCAGGAAGCGGTGGGGGGGCAGATTCTGCTCCCCACTTTGCAGAAAGGCCCCGTGGACTTGCTAATGACCATGATGTCATCGTACCTTTCTGGATTTTCTACCAAGAGATTCTATTTTTCAAACTTAACATTAAAAAGCAAAGTGACCAGCAAACAAGGCCTGGGGCCTAGGACCCCGGTTGCTGGACCGTGAGTGAGAGATGCATGCACCAAGGCCCCGGGGACAGTGGCCGCGCGGGTGCCGGGGGAGGCACTGAGGGGTTGCTGAGTGGTTCTGGCTTTATTTGCAAATTACTCCTCCTGGGTTCCCTGGAAGCAGCCCTCCGTGCCATGACTCTGCTCTGATGGCATGGGGTTCTCAATGATGTCACCAGGAGATGATCGATGATTAAAGTTGGAACACTGACCCACCTGGACGGGAGCATCCTGTAAAGGTCCCCAGCCACTACCCCCAAACAGCCAGGGCCTGTGGGTGGGGGTGCTCGAGCAGCTGCTGCATGGGGGGTGGCTTCCTGAGGGGCTGCACCTGCCCCAGTGATGGCCTAGGGACTTGTAACTGGAAAACCCTGCGGTAGGCGGTCACCTTGTCAGAATGTCCCTGGCTGCAGGCAGCAGAGGCAGCACTCCCTCTTCCCCCCAGCGGGGGTCCAGGCCAGCCCCAGAAGGACCCGGAGCAGCTGGAGCCCACCGTGCCCCTGCGCGCACAGCAGGCTCCTGGTGAGGGATGAGTCACTGACATGTACCTTCACGTCCCCCTTCAGCCCTGGGCACAGAGTCAGCCCTCATAATAATACAGGTTATTTATAAAGCCCGCCCCCTCTCCCCTGAAGGGATGTTGCAAATAGTTAAAAGATGACCCAGTTATAAATGCCACAAACTAGGGAGGAAAGATAAAAGTCGAGTAAATAATATTGAGCTAAATTTGGACTGCTCCCAAGACACTTCATAATGGCTAGTCAGGATTTCAAATAGTTAAAAAATCACTTTGATTACATTCAGTTTTGAAAGCCCATGCGTTTACGTGGTACAGGTATGTGTGCGCTCGTGTGCATGTGCGCTTGTGTGCGTGCGCGCATGCCTGTGTGTGCATGCATGTGTGCTTGTGCGCACACCCGTGTGTGCACGCCTGTGTGTGTGCGCGCGCCCGTGTGTGTGTGTGCGCTGTGTGTGCATGCGCCTGTGTGTGCGCGCGCGCGCCTGTGTGTGTGCGCACGCACCTGTGTGTGTGTGTGCCAGGGACTTGGCTGCAACACCGCGTGTTGAAGTTCTGGCTCCTGAGTCTGTTGGGCACAGGTCGCAGGGCATGTCGGGGGCGGTGCGAGGGCGGTGGGCTTGTGGACCGCTCTCTGCAGGGTCCCGGGTCGTGCAGAAGGCCGCTTTGGTTGGCAGCGCGGTCACGTGGCCAGGACCAGCGGGCAGGCCCAGCAGCTGACCAGCACCCTTTGCAGGGCGCCCCGACAGGCAGGCGGTGTGGCCAGTTTTGTGGCTGGGGACGTGGAGGTTACACGTCCGCCTGCCCGGTGTGGGGCCGGGCCCCTGCGCTGAGCGGTCGGACGGGGCGCTGGCAGCAGTCTCAGCCCAGCCCGCGCCCAGCCCGGCGGGCAGCGGGAACGGGCCGCCAGGGGGCAGCAGGGAGGCGCAGCGCCGGGCACCGCCGGGCGGGAGGGGCTGCGCGCTCAGGACGCACCCGTGGGGTTGGGAGTCACCGGCGGGATTCGGGCGCGAGGGGCCCTTTGCGCGGTCGGCCTCCCTGACCCCGCGCCAGCCCTCGAGCTCTGACGCTCGGACCCCTCAGCTGCCCCACCGCTGGCCGGCTGCCCTGGGACAGAAAGGGTGACACACGATGGCGAAGGTCCTGCCAGCTCCTGCAGGAGGTCCGAGTTTCCCGGTGCGTGTCCTGCGGGGAGACAACTGGATGAGCACGTTCTAGATGCTGGCGCTCCACCAGAGGAGCAGCGGCGGTGGCAGGGAGGGGCGGAGAGTCCCTGCTGTCCATCCCAAGTCATCTGGTCCCCTCGGAGGACAGGCGACAAAGTTGGAGGTGTCCTGTAGAAGCCATAATGGTGACAGCGGGACCCAGTGGGCCAGGGTCGACGATAGGCTTGGGGGTGGGGTGGGGCTGGGATGAGAGAAGGGGTGGGGTTGGGGCCCGAAGGGGACAATACTGTCAGGAGAACGGTGTCGCTCCTTCTGAGTTGCGCCTGCGCGTGCCGGCTGTCACCTGGACACACTCAGAATGGGCTCCTCACCCAGGACTCGGGCCTCATCCACAAGGCACCCCTCCACGCACCCCATTCCCTCCTCCATTCGCTCACTACCCAGGCAGGGGAGGCCCTGGGCCACCTCTGGCGACGCACCCGGCAACGCGGCCGGCCGGCTGGGAGCTGGCACCTCGATCACAGGGGGCTGTTACCTCCCCGGAGCGAGTGGGCTGCAGGAGGGTTTCCGGAGGACACCTTCCAGACGGCAGGAGCCACGTGGGCAAAGTGAAGGGGACCCCAGGGTGGGCCAGGTGCCAGGAGCGGATGCAGTGGTCACACCTGGGCATCCCTGCAGTCCGAGAAAGTACGCGGGAAATGACAGGGACAGATTTGCATTTTAAAGCCAGCTGGGGTGTGTCCCCTGTCTGGGGGTGGGGGCACTGGGTGCCGGCCCTGTGCACCTGGGGACAGGAAGCCATCCCTACCCCCAGCTCCCCAGCGGCTCCCAGGAATCCTTCCACGGACTCTGCCCTTGGGACTTCCCTAGCAGGAGCTCCGCAGGACGTGGGTGCTGAGCCAGGCCTCCCGGTGTGATGACCCCCGGATGCCGAGAGACGCCCCCTGGGGCGGTGCACCCCCACCCCGGTGAAACCTATCAGCTTGCGGCTGCTTCTCTTTCCTGGTCAGTTGTGCTTCGTCCACTGGGAGTGGCGGCACACCGGCCCCTCCGAACCTCAGCAGCCGGCTCCAGGCGGGCGCCGGGGAAGTCCGGGAGGCCGTGGGGTGGGGGTACCGAGGCTGCAGGGCCGCCTCACTTGCTAGACGACAGTTCTGCAGGAGTGATTGGCAGCTGTGTCACTTTTAGCAAGAGCCCGTGCGTGACATTAAATGCGTGCGCTCAGCAGCCCGCGCTCTGGAGACCCCAGCACACCCCTCACCCTGGCCTTCCAAAAAAACGAGTCTGAGGGCCCCCCCCACACACTCACGCCCATGCACAGAAGAGGCCGTGCCCCACACCAGGACACTGTCACCCTCATGCCCGGCTCCCTTTAAAAAGTGCTCAGCTCTCAGGACAGGGCTTTTTGTGTCCGCACGGAAGTTAGGAAACAAAGAATATTTACTTTTATAATGGAGCCGAAAACTACAGCCCAGGAGGGTTCTGTGGTTTCGATCTTTAAGGCGGGGATTATGGATTTCCAGGCAGCCTTTCCCGCATACAGCCAGCAACTCACACGCCTGCTTCCGGGTCTGGACCGGTTTCAGCGGGGCCAGCCCCGCCCCCCGCGCGGCCCGCCCCGCCCCCGCC
>PVJL010014092.1:0-29428 GCA_004026885.1 Lyroderma lyra | reverse complement strand
CCTCCCTCCCTCCTTCCCTCCTCCCTCCCTCCTTCCTTCCCTCCTCCCTCCCTCCCTCCTCCCTCTCTTCCTTGTAAATCTAAGGATTGAACAGAGAGTAGGCAGCTAACTCCTTAAGCCTGCTGTTTCTTTGTTGCTGTGACATCCTTTATACTCAAAGTACTTGTATGCAATTGTGTCTGCGAGCAATAAATCCACATCTATTGACCCTGTGTCAAGGACGTGTTCTGAAAAAGATGGATAAAATCACATATTTACTGCAAGCGGTTAAAAAAGAAAAGAATGTGCAAGTTCTTGTAAAACTGCCTCATTTTAAAAGTGTCTTTGGGCTGTGAGCCCTTTAAATGCGGAGACAGGTGATCGGTGCCACTTCTTTGGCGTGGGAGGGGCCCGTGCTGACGAAGGCCCTGGGAGGCTGTCCCCACCGTGGGTGATAAGCAGAACCCTGGATCAGGGCCTGGGCGCCCTCCGTGGGGCGGAGAATCTCGGGCTGCATGCGCCCTCGGACCCACTGCCAACAGCGCCGACGTGCCCCCGGGCTTTGTGACTGCCAGCGGCTGTCCCTGCTTCGGGGACCCGACTGGCTTCCCACTGGGCTCCCAGGAGCCTTGGGAAGTGCTCGCGTCTGAGAAAATCCTCAGGGTGGGCGCGCTACTCCAGTTCCCGTTCTGTCCTCAGACGTGCGCGGTCCTCGCAGTGCTGGCTGTGTCGCCGCGGGTCTGTACCGCCATCGGGCCACGTCAGCGTGTCTTCGCCCACGTGCCCTGGTTGCTCCTTCCCGAGAGGACATCGTTTGCAGGCACGGAGCACCCTCTGTGTTTTTTGTCAGAAAATGCATTGAGTGATGCTTCTTAACCTGCGTGGGTGAGGGCTTTCCCAAGTCCCTGTCCAGGGCACGGGACTGCGGGGCCGTCCTCCCGGGCTGAGCCTTGCGAGGTGCCGCGGGGTGCATGCTGCCCTGTGCCTTTATCTCCCCGCTCACGGCCCCTCCCCAGGACACGGGGATCAGACAACGCGATGGTTGAAAGGCCTGTGGGATTTAACAAAAGTCTCAGCTTCCACTCCCCTTCCAAGAGGAAACTGCAAGATCTGCGGCTGTGTTACCACTGCACACGACCTCTGCCCTCCCAGCCCTCCACTCCTGAGTCACAGCAGCCTAGTTTTACCCTTTGTCACCGGGACTCCAGACCCACGAGGAAGGTGGGGGAGAAGAAGGCTGGAGGGAAATTACTCGAAGGCTATTTATACTGGAGTTTTATTCTGAAGAATTGCTCTTAGGTGTTAAACGTGTAAGAGAACGCACGGAAAGCTCGTGTCCCGAAGCACTGAGTGGTGAGACCCGGCTCGCCGGGGACGCCATGGGCCGGCCTGGGTTCTCCTGGACGCGGGGGCAGAGCCTGGGCAGGGGCGGTGGGATGCTGGGGAGGCCGGTCCCCGCGTGGGCACCGTGTGGGCACCGGCAGCCGGGGAGCCTGCTGACCGCGCTCCTTGCACCCCTCAAGGCGGAGAGCATCTGCCTGTGCACGTGCCCATCGGACAGGCCACACGGTAAGGGCACGGCCGATGGACAGGTCAGACAACGATGTGGGTGCCCGGCAGGCCGGTGGGGCACTGCCTTCCTCTTCGGCCCTCAGGCGCCCGTGGGAGGCCGTGGTGGTCTGTGCGTCTCCTAAGGCGGCTGCTGCGAGGCCGCGCGCCCGCACACGGAGCTCACGTTCCGGAAGGTTCCACGGCGGCCCTTTATGGTAATCGCGCCCGTCTTCCACCTCCAGCGCCTCCGTTCTGTGGGCTCAGGATGGGGGAGGTCGGCCTTCGGAGGACGAAGCCCCCTGTGGGGTCGCCCGGGTCCCTGCGTGTCACCACCCTCTTCTCCTCCAGGCAGAGTCGCTCTGGGGCCTTGACCGCAGCCCGCGCGCCTCTTGGATCATGGTCGGATCCGCCAGCGCTCAGAACCACCCCTCCCCCGGGACGCGCGGTGGTCCGTAGGCGCCACCCACGGCGCTACCCGACCCACGGCGCCACCCGAGCCGCGGCGCCACCTCCTTCCCCACCATCTGCTCGTCACTCATTCCTGAGCGCCCCCCGGCCCTTTGCTTCCTGTCCTCTCCCCGCAGGGCCGGGGGCTCGTGGGCCAGCTGAGCGTCCCTGCCGCCGGGCGTGCACCGTAGACCCGCCGCCGGGCGTGCACCGTAGACCCGCCGCCGGGCGTGCACCGTAGACCCACCGCGGTTGAGAGATGGACTTGTCCTTGAAATAGGAAACGTCCAGGGAGCCCGTTCAAGGGCCATCTGCTGGGGGATAAATGGCATTTACGGATCAGGACGCACCGAAGTCCGAAGTCTTCCTCTGGGTTTTGTTCACCGGCGTGAATACATGTGGGGCAGCCGCCTCCTCTGCAAAGCCGTGCCACAGAGCGGGTGCCCGGAGCGGGCGCCACGGAGCGGGGCGGGGGGACGGAGCGCGGGCGGACGGAGGGGGGGGGAACAGAGCGGGTGCCATGGAGTGGGGGTCACTGATTGGGTGTCACTGAGCGGGCACCACGGAGCGGGCGCTATGGAGCTGGTGCCACAGAGAGGGTGCCACGGAGCGGGGGGGGGGCACGGAGCGGGTGCCCCCAGAGTGGGGTGCCACGGAGCAGGGTGCCACGGAGCGGGTGCCATGGAGTGGGGGTCACTGATCAGGTGTCACTGAGCGGGTGTCACGGAGCGGGCGCCACGCAGTTCTGGGAGCTCCAGGTGTGTTGTTCTTAGAAGGTTGCGGAGGGGGCCCGCGCGCAGACGTCGGCTGCTCTGCCTGCTGGTCGCCAGTACAACACGCGCGGCAGCTTCTTCCCCAGGACTCCTCATCACAGGAGCCCTTGTGAACTCGGAAATCAGACACTGAGTTTTCCTTCGCGTTTTCTAGTTTAAAATTACAGGATTCTTCTCAGTTGCCTTGTTCTAACAGTGCCTAAAAGCGTCCCATCTTTCCCTCTGTCATTAAAGATTTATTTTTAGGTGCAGAAGGGATGTGGGGCAGGTAGGTGTGATGGGAGGCAGGTTCCTGGGAGCCCTCACCCTCTGGTCATTAGGCTGTGGGGACCAGCTGCCACGTGTCCCAGGGGCACGTGGATGTGCACGGCCAAGTGTGAAGCCACCACTCCTGCTGTGAGAGTAAGGCAGCGCATCTTCCTCAAGTGTCACCTGGTGTAAATTGTGATGACTTGTCAGTCCTCAGAACCTGGGCTGCCTGTGACGGGCCGAGACGCAGGACTGGGCACACCGGAGCCGAGGGACGGAGCAATGTTCTCTGCAGAGGCCCACGCACGAGCAGGCGCTGCGGCGGGCGCTCCTGCCACCCTCCCCTCCAGCCTGTGTCTGCCTCAACCCTGGGAGAGCCAGCTCCGTGGGTCCCGCACCCCCATGCGTCTGTGTGCGAGCCGCTCCTGGACCGTGTGTCCCTCCCCGAGTCCCCTCCTTACCTGGGACCGCGCCCGTGTCAGACCCCATATACAACCCCCGCTTCTGTCATCTGGGACAGCGTGCCGGGGGCATCCGCACTCCTGTCCGTTCTGCCTTTGCTTCTCGCTTCAAGTCTAGAAAGGTCTCCAGGGCAGTGCTCACGTGCTGTGCACTCGGCCGCACAACATCCGGTGGCCCGTAGGAGCTGGCTCTCAGCGTCCAGGGCGCGCGTGGCACCACCACGTTTTGGTGGCAGGTCTCAGTGAACGTGCGCAGAGAACTCGTGTGACCACACACGTGCTCTTTGCTGCCCCAAATCAAAATAACAGATTTCCATGTTTTCTCTAAACATTAGTAATGAAATGGTTTTAATTAGTTGCAATGGATACAACAGAGGGTGCGGCACTTGAACAAAATGCAATTTCTCTACTGACCGCCTACAGTTTGCTCTGGGAGCTGTCCCACCCCACCCCCGCCCCCTGGCCATGGCGCTTTGTAATGCGGAAGGTACAGTCACGTTCACATCGTTCACATCGTCATCCCGTCTCTGGGGTCAGACACCGGCCGTACCCCCTCAGGAGCCTCTAGTCATTTCGGATTTTAGCACATCTTCCCGGATATCCCCAGGGAGCGGTTCATAAAAATGGAACAAAACACCAGACTCTGAGTTAAAATGCAAAGTGGCCTGAGGTACTAGCTGCGGGTTTGAAAGGAGGGGAGAATGAAGACCTCCTCCTAATGGGCTTGTCACCGATGGCCTGTGACGAACAGGCACAGTCGTGTGGACACACCTATGTGTGACTCAGTGCGGTGAGCCAGCAGGGCTCACACCTGAAATTTTTGGCTTCATTTAAACCACTTGGGAGAGGTTTCAAGTTCAGTGATGTTACATTTCTGTAAGTTCGACCCCATCATTTCCTTCCCAAAGGGCCGGGCACATTACTGGTTCAGCAAACAATAGGCAGAACCCAGGTAGAGCTGACATCTGGGGGTGAAGTTGGGGTATCCAGGGCTCTAGGTCCTATATGTCTTGGTATGAGGGCTGAGGCCTGAGCTTTGAAAGCCTTAAAGGCGTGGAGCTCTACACTACAGGTTCTCGTACGACCTGGTGCGTCCCCGCGTCCCCGCGTCCCCAGGGCACAGGTATCCAGGTGAGGGAGGTCCCTGAATGGCCATAGCGCCAGCGCTCGCGCACGTAACCCACCATGGTGCCTCTTTTCTGTACAGCTTGGCGAGCGGGTCAGTTCACAGGCGGCCACAGTAACCGCACAGGCAGTTTTAGGGACTTGTCAGTGTCCCCAGAGTTCAGGACTCGGGGAACAGTGGGCGCTCAGGGGCTCCCCCACCCCCGTCTGAAAAGCCGTCTTCCTTTTAAATGCAGTCATCGTCCCCGCCTCCATCGGTCAGGACAGGCCCCGGCCGAGGGTTTGCTGGCGCTACTGCACCAGTGACACCCAGCCTGGCCGATGCCAGTGCCTGGAAGGCTACCTGCTGTGAGGAGGGGCCCGGGGCTGTGCCCCATGCCTCATGCCCACCTGGGAGGGGACAATCCATCACCCAGGCCCTACTGGCTACAGGGCCGTCTGCAAGCTCCTTTGGTGACCTCAGAGCTACCCTGGTTTCCAAAGGCTGTTGGGACTGACCTTTGAAGTCGCACATGACCCTCACTGCCCTCCAGACCGCCGTGTGCCAGCGGGGGAGGAAGCTCGCAGTCGAGTCTCGGGAAGAGACGGCGCTTTCCTGTGCAGGTCCGAGCGCCATCAGGGCCGTGTGAGGCGCGGCGGGGACAATTTCGGTCTGGGTAGCGCCTTGCACGTTGCAGGTCACGTTATCAATGAACCATTTTCGTCTTTGCAGATTGCGTTTCATTGTTCCTGCTTCGGGGATGACAGAGTTCAAGCCCAGAGGGATTATGACTGCCAAAGGCAAGTGACGTCACAAGGCTGGTTGGCAATATGCCAATTAGAATAGACGACAGACACTGACCTCCAGGGACTGGCAGAGGCCAGCCGCCCTGGGCCCTTGGCTGAGTGGCAGGCTCGGAGCTCCAGCCGGGGCAGTGATGTCTCAGACAGACTTGGATGTAGATGTGGGGTGCCAAGGTCAGAGTCAGGCATGGTGGTCAGAGCAAGCGAGGGACAGGCAAGGGTGCCCCGGGGGTGGAAGGGGCCCTGGGCAGTTTCTGCTAGTGGACTGGCAGCCCGTGGCAGGGGTGGCCGGTGCTGGGTGGGGTGGGTGCTCTGCTCCCGGGATGACGCCGGGCACGCTGTCCCCCAGCTTTTCAGCCGGGTGGGGCCCACTGCTGCTTTTGGTGTGGTTATAAATCCCTGAAATGGTTCTGAATCATCGCCGTGAAGCCTGTGATGGGCGCCGATAATGACTCTTCTTCCTGTCGGCGTTCACTTATTTAGTTTTTAGAACGTCAGCTGTGCGGTCCTAGGAATTTGAACTGGCTGCGGAAGGTCCTGAATTTTTTGTAAGTGGCTTTTCTAAGGAATTCATCAGCCGCCGGTGCTCCCCGTGCCGTCTTCGCCTTGGCGTGTGAAGCTGGCGGGGCGGGGGGCTGTGTTCCTGGGGTGCCAAAGGAGACCCCCAGAGAGGGCCTCGCGCTACAAGTCCTCTGTCGGGGACATGCGTCTCCGTCCTCAGAGAGGCCACTGGGCAGCGCTTGTTGGAAAGCGACACAAAACCTTGTCTCCCCAGGCAGGGTCTGGGTTCAGGAAAAGCCAGCCGGTGGGATTCTTGGCGAACCGACAGCGGGGGCTGCGGGGGGTTCAGGGCGCGTGACGCTCCCCGGTCACGGGCGCGGCTCTTTGAGGGCGAGTGGCAAAGCCGCGGCTTATCTAGTTTGTTGTTGGGCGTTAGGGCCAGTGAAGTTAGATGGGATTAACTATTCACAGCATCACTTACACCTTGGCTACGACTTTGATACTAAACTTTTTAAAAGATCACGTGAAAGTATATTGTGTTCACTTTTATGCAAAACACCCTCAACGGCTAACACCACTGGCTTGCCCCTTTACTCAGCAAGTGCTCACTGGACACCTGCTATGTGACCGTGTGTGTCCAGGGACAGGAAGGTGACTTGGGCGTCGTTCTTGCCTCGCGCACCCCGTGTCCAATACTAGCTAGGCTGACCAGACATCCCATTTTCAAGGGGACAGAACACGAACAGGACGTCTGGCCAGCCTACTAGTAGCAGCAGTCATCGTTGTCCTGGCTCCAAGAGCTTTGCGGGGCCTTCGATGTCAGAAGCAATCCGATAGGGAGGGGAGGTGTCATGCTGGCTTGCTCAGACCCTCCCTTGCCTGGGAGCAGTCTGACCGTGTGACAGTGTCTGCTGTCACTCTGCTTGAGCTCTGGAAGGCTAAACTCTAGTTCAGAGCTCCTCCTTGCTCCCAGGTGTCGTGGACATTGCAGGGTGTGGCCAGCTCTTCGCGACGGGGTGGCCACCTTTCTGCCACCTGATTTGCTTTGACAGAAACTCTCCCTACCAAAACGAGGCACTGTGAATGGTTATGAGCTGCTGTTTATTACACTGTAGGTTATGGAACATTTCGATAGGGATTTGGAGAATTCCACACCCGGGCTTCACGGCACTGTAATGAGAGCGTGTTCACAGGACGAGGACTGTCACCAGGAGGTCATCTGGTGGCTTTGGGACCGGACCGCATGAGGCTTCAGGGTGAGTTAGCACATCTTCTCTCTCTCTCGGAGCAAGGCCGGCCCGTTGTGACTGGTCAGTTGTGTTGCTACAATCCTCTTACTGTTTCATGGAGGTCGTGGCCCGCGTGCCAGCCTGGCTGCGTGAGGGGTCCTTTCTGCTCAGAGCATCGTGTCCTGCTGCGGCTCCTCCGGCTTCCTCCCGTGACCGCGTGGCCCCTGCAGGCGTTGGACCAGCCGCTCGTGCCCTCTCCGTGTGTCCTTGCCCGAGGCTGTGTCTCTCTCTGCATCGCAGCTGCCGCTGCCCGGCCTTGCGTAGTGTCAGGGGGCTACTTCAGTTCCTTTATCTCTTCATCGGGTGTCAGGGAGTGCGATTGCCCTTTAAGTTGACATGACTTAATGTTGACTTTTAAATGCTCATATACCAAGATACCGTGTTGGTCTGTTATTTACTATTTACAGTGGAGCAGTTTACTAGAAAAGAGGACTTGTCCTGTGAGCCGCACCTGTCTTTTCCCTTCGGGTTAATGTCTTTATTCCAGACACACTATAACAGCCGGTGAACTTGCTTGTACTTGCTGCACTTTGACCTCACATTTAGGTCTTTTATTTACTCAGTTACCCGGGCCGGCTCTGCCTGTCAGGCTACTGAAAACCATGAGAGGCGTGCGTCTCTGCAGCGCTCACGTTGCTGCTGGCTGTCCTGTGCTGTGTCCCGAGCCCGTCGTCGGTACCGCGGGAGCTAGAGCAAACGTCTGAGGGAGGACTTGGAGAGCGACTTTTCTGTGACAGCCTTCCACCATGCAGACCTGGTTGGGTTGGGGATGTGCCGATCTCCAAGGCACTCGTGTGGTAGAGCTAACCCCCCCTTAGTTCTCTCCTGAAGTCCATGTCCGAGCCAGCATGTGGCGGGAGTTGGGGACCATCTCATCTCTCTTAGGCTTGTTTCTCGTGGTGTGTGCTGTGACCCTTGTCACAGTCACCGCCTCCTTCAGACACCATCGCAGCCTGAGTGGGGCTCACACCCCTTTCGTAGAGCCTGAGGCCTTTCACCAGGCCCTGCTGCTGGCGGGTCACGACCGTGTTACTGTCTCCTGTTGACTATGTTCTTGAAGGTTCCCGGAGCCCTGGCAATGACATACTTTTGAACGGCCAGCATCGGACTTTCCCCTGGTGTTTTCCTTTGTGGCGGGTACGATGTTCTTACCTGTGCACCTCCCATGAGCTGAAATGGGCCCAAACTGCCAGGAAACAAAGTGATTGTCAGAGCGAGAGACCCTGGGAGAGCGAGTGACACACGTGATGTCAGTGCACACACATATTGCAGTTCTTTCTCTATCATCTATCGATTGATTGATCAATTGATCAATAAATACAGTCCTGGACTGGACTGCTAATGCACATTTAAAAATAAGTTCCAGATGTTATTTCAGAAACACGCAGCAGGAGAGCTAATGACCAGTGTGTAAGTAACTACTAAAACGTGTGTGCACTTTGCCTGCAGAGCAGTCCTCAGAGCTGATGGCTCATTTAGTGTGGCCTGTGGAACGCTGGTCACCCCGAGGACCTGAGAGGTTTCTGTGGGAAATGACATTGGGAAACTCACCAACTGGATTACGTCTCACAGCTTTATGTACACCTTAGTGGTGACCAGGCTCTGGGAAAACGTACGTGAAGAAACCTGCCTAATGTCATGTAATTATATTCTAGTATTTCCCCATTTCTAATCATCAATGCTTCTACTTAGTCATACAGCAGATCTTTAATTTAAGGCCTGCCACGTCTTCTGGGGCCAGGGCCAGGGCTGTGAACTGCACACACAAGGCCTTTGCTCTCATAAGCTCATACCATGCAACCTTTACTTTTAGAAGTCTTTCCCCAAGTCACAGCCATTCGCATCCCGCAGGACGTGCGCTCCGTGCCTCTGACTTTGGGACACACAGCTTCAAGTCGACGAGCCCCCAAGCAGGGTGTCCATTTTCAGTAGGATGCTTGCAGCCGTCCGGGATTTGAGATGCGCAGAACGAGAACGAGAATCTTCCAGCCAGTCAGCGCTGTGGGACTTGCTGGCGGCCAAGGAAAGCGTGGAGGAAAGCATCGTCCTGGGCCTCGCACCGCGCGTGCTCACTCTCAGGGCCGCGGGGACGGCAGCTGGGGGGGCCTCGCACTGGCCCGAGGGCCCTGCAGGTCCGTCCCTGTCAGTCCTGTGAGCCCGTGCTGCTGGGCCTCGGGCCTCGTGCTCCCGCCGAGTCCGTTCTCTCTTCGGTCCCGTGCGGGGGTTCCTGCTTCATGGCCTTCGCGTCCACAGGGCCGCCCGGTCCTTAGCAATGGCTGTGTCCTTGTGCCTCGTCCGGACGCCGTCTCTGTATTTATTCCTGTTCCAAATCCGCATCCAAACCAGCTTCCGGAATTAAGCTTGCTACGACCACTCAGGCTTCTGGAATTAAGCCTGCTGCGTCCCAGGTCGTCAGCAATTTTCAGGGGAGTCTCATTTCCGAGCCCCACTCCCGCGGGCTTGCACCGAAGGCCGCGTTGCACCGGGGCTGCCGAGATGCACGCAGACCGACCCCGCGCAGCGTGCAGAGCTGCCTCCTGCCTCCCGCGGGCGGCCTCTGTCCTGCAGACGCGTCGCCTGGACGGCGTGCAGATGTCACGCCTGCCGTCGCACTCGCCTCAAATGCCCCGCCCTAGAGTCACGGGCCGGAGCTGCAGACCGCCAGCCTTCCCCGGACCGTGACCGCGCCTTCAGCGCCCAGTTAATGCGCAGGGGCTTTCGCTGGTGACGTAAGAGACAAGCAGAGCAGAGTGACCCGAGAGGAGCAGGCGATGACACCCCATGGAAGTGCTCCATCTCATGCTCCCGTCACTAAACGTCTCTGACAGGCTCGTCCGTGGTTCTTAGGGGCGTAAGTTGCATGTGGCGTTCACGCCAGCTGTACAGCACGGTGACTCGGTGTCGGTGTGTAATGGGAAGTGATCAACTCTGTAGGTCTCCCGCACACGCGGTGCCGTGTCACACTGTGTTTTCTGTGACGAGAACTTTTAAGACCCACCCTTTCGGCAGCTTTCCGACGTACGACAGGGCACGGCTCAGCATGGTCGCCGTGCTCTGGGTTCCACCCCCGGACCTCTTCGTTTTGTAACCCGGAGTTTGCACCTTGCGGCCCCCTCCCTGCGTTCCTCCGGCCTGCTCTCCCTTGCCCCCCATCTCTGGCGGCGGCCTGGCTTCTGCTTGGGGGTTTTCTGGGGATGGAGATGGGAGCTGTTGCGTCTTTGTGTCGCCCGTGGTGCATAGCTTTGTGCCTTTTGCCCAGAAAGGGCACAGTGCCTTGTTGCTGATCGTGTTTGTAAGTCCCAAGAGCACGCTCGCTGCTTAGGTGAGGACACCTGTGGCCTTGGTGCACAGAGCTTACCTCACTACGCCTTGCTGCCAGGCGTGAAGTGCGAGACGCAAGCCGTGTCGGTTGACCTTCCTGTGCCCTTGCTGCTCATCAAGAAGTCCCTGAACAGCTTTGTGGTCAGAAACGGAAACAAAACCACACACACACATTGATTTGCTCGTATTGTGAAGAATTTCGGTTTCTTGAAGCTGTGTGGAATTGCCACTTTTTTGAGGCAGCCTGTCTGTGACCTTGACCTTTATGGAAACACAACGACAGAGCCCAGCATACGGTGGATGGACTTCAGGACCCCTGAGAAGTGCAAGACACTTTCCTGCCCAGCTTTAGCCGGTGAGCACTTACCTCTGCCGTGTTGCACGTTTATTTATGGATCCAGGTTATGAGCTAACACCGTTTTGCCCAAAGCTTGTGTGACATCCGGTGATGAGGCCCGTGCGTGCTGAGATGGTTTCCGCAGTGGCACGTGGCGTGAAGTGCTGTCATTGGTCAGCATGTCATTTGAGCCCTGGCCGATCACATGGAGCCGTTGTCCACGGGCGGGCACTTGGCATGCGCGTGGAGTGCGCTTCCCCAGCAGTTGATCATCGTCATCACAACAGATCCGTCGTCACCTGCCAGCCAAGGAATGAGTCGGGGACGGTTCCGAAGTGGCCCTGCAAATAGCGGACTGTCCTTTATCCAGTGGTGGGTTACAAAGGCAGCGGAAAACATGGTCGCTGGGGAGAAGGATGCTTATATCCACCGTTTCCTGACGGAAAGGGGGACTTACACCCACGAGCCCATTTTAGCCTTGAAGACCTTCCGGAGGGACTTGCGCCCCGAGAATGTGGGTGGCTCCTGTTTGTGAAAACACGACCCTCCGGCCTAAAGCAGGCGTCCAGAGCAGTCACTGAGAACTGCGGCGCTCTGTCGCACACGAAGACCCAGTTAGATGGCATGTCACCACTGTGAGCCATGTAACGTGATGGGGCAGGAGGGTCCGATTTAGCTGTACTCCAGCTCCACTTCAAACAGGACTCTCGTCCGATTACGACATGATCTTGGTGTCTTTCTCCGGGCAATTAGCGAATCCCCGAGAATTCCCCCAAAATGGATGAGTGCCATCTGTCCGCTTGCAGTCTCGACAGTCACGCGTTCTGATTTACCGTCAGTGTCATTCGCAGTGACGGCGTGTCCCCTAACGAGGGCTGCTTAGTCTTCGTGTTGGGGCGGCCGGCTTTGCCCCGGGCCGTCTTTGACGGGAGCCCACGGAAGGCTGCGCACGGATGTGCACGTGCATGGCTGACGTGGCACGCTGCAGGGAAAGGGCGTGAGACGTGGTAGCTACGACTCTAAGGGGAAATGACAGGAACATCCCGCACGGCAATCGGGAATCACATCTGGGATCAGTGCACCCCTGACGGCAGACCGCGTGTCCCGAGCGGCGCTCGGCTCTGACAGCTGTAGCGGTGACAGGTTCGCTGTGGTGTCACGTTGGGGTCAGTGGACAGGTTGCCCTCAGCCATCACTCGGAGCGTGTAAATAAGAGGGTGGGGGAAGCAAACCTGTGCACTTCTATAGCTCTAAAGTGGGTGGCTTTAAACTGTGCAACAGTTTCATTTTTTTTACATGGTTCATAGAAAAGGCGGCACCTTAAGTTATCCTGATGTTGTCATGGAGACTCCACCTCGGCTCTTTTCATCTTGTGGCTGTACATCTACCTACGGGGACTGCTGGGGCCTCCTGGGACCCTTGTTCTAGGAGCTACGGGTCTCCAGGGACACATTCTGGAGGCATTTTCACTTTGGCAGTATCAGTAGTCTTTGTACCAGGGGTTCTACCGCAGAGATTTGAGCCCCGGGGTGGATGAGCTCAGGGCTTCAGCAGGGGGGAGGGCGAGGGGGAGGGAGCAGAACGCCCCAGAAGGGGTCAGGGGCGGGCTGAGGGCGGGGTGGGGGGCGGGGTGGGGTGCGGGGGTGGGCGTGGGGGGAAAGACAGGCTCAGGAGCAGGAATTCCACAGAAGGATCTGAACTGGGACCCACGAAGCGCACTAAGCGCCGTGTGTGCGCGTGTATTTTAAATAATTAGGTTCTTGACCCGCTTTATGACGAGCGCTTTGGAGGGGCGGAATGGGACACGCTTCCCCAGGCTCAGCACTGGCTCTTTGTGGCTTGGTGGCCTCCCTTGGTGCCATCACGTGTTACAAAAGCCACATGGCTGCGGTGGGCCCAGGACAGCGCCGCGCGGCGTCCCCTCGTGCGCCCGTGAGCGCGGCCCGTGGGGTGCCAGGAGCCCCTCGTCCGCGGCTGCGGGGAGCTGGGAGTGGGGACACGCCGGGAAGGTGGGTTCTGTGGAAACCCTCCCACCACCGCCGTGCTCCGGGTCCCGCAGTCTGACACGGTCCCTTGCAGGCACGGTGGCCTCTCACTCAGTGCCGCATCGGAGGTGATGTCGTGTCCTGGAGCCCCAGGACGTTCTCGTGGTCCGGTGCAAATTCCCGAAGAGGAAGGACGAGCTGTTTGCCCTGAAGGTGGCGAGCAGGTTGGTTCTCTCTAAGCGCAAACACCGGGTGGGGGGCAGCGCGTGCAGCCCCCAGGGCATGTGCCACCCCCGCGCCCCGCCGCCTGTCACCGCTCCGGGTGGAACCACCCCGCCGCACGCCACTGCCAGCCCCGACCCCGGCCCCCCCTCACAGCAGGTGAATGTAAGTCACATGACCCAGGTGTGCGCGTGGGGGTGGGGCTGGAACCCTTCCGTGCAAGGCCGGTGGCGTGGGGAGAGCCAGGGGGAGGCCCCTCTAACGCTCCCGTTAAAGCGTTTGGGAGTTAAATTCACGTAAGAAAAACGTTTCTGCTGGGATGTTGTTGGCGCAAACAACAATGTGGAGACAATCCTGCATTTCAAGCGGTTTTTAGGGACAACGTTCTACAGGCAACCAGGCAACGGAAGGCCCCCCGAGAGTTCCATTTACAGTTGACACACGTCGCCGGCTTCCAGGTTCTGGGTTGGGCCAGGAGGGGAGGGGACGGGAGCCTGGGGCCCCGGGGTGCGTGTGTACCACGTGGGAATCGGGGCCTGGGAGCCACGTGGGAATCGGGGCCTGGGAGCCTTGGGTGGGGCTGCGGTGACGGATTCCAGGCGCCAGAAGAGGACACGCGAGGAGGACACTGCACTCTGTATTGCAGCGGGATGGCAGGCTCCCCGCTGCAGGACCCTGGGCACTTCAGGGGTGCGCGAGGAGCCGCCCCCCCAAGACAGCACGCGCAGGACCCTGCTCGAGTCCGGGGTTGTATGGAAATCAGACATCTGTGCTGTGTGTCACCTACTGCCGAGGACCTCGCTGGGCGGCAGGGGCACAGCTCTGCCAGAGGAGCCCAATGGTGACCCCACAGGCTTAGGGAAGGGACCCTGACTGTCTGTCATGAGCTGCCCTGATGGTGGAAGGAAGGGGCAGGAACGATCGTCCTGCAGAGGTGACCGGGAAGTTGGGGATTCAGGAAGAGAAACCTGAATTCCAGCCCTGGCGGGGCAGGCGCGGTCCGCGACGTCAGTGGCATTTTATTTAGAGGACAAGAGAAGGTCGCACCTCACCCAGCGTGAGGAAAAACAAAAGCTCGAGAAACCACGTGCCTGTGGTAGACCACCGCGCGACATTTTCGTGGCGGAGAGCAGAGGGCACAGTCCCCAGCGAAAGGGGGACTCCCGTGGGCTTGGAGCCTAGGAAGACGTCTCGGGGTAAGCGACCCCCAGTCAGGACTTCCGGAGGCCGAGGTGCCACGTCGACTCTTAGGAGTTCACAGCGACTTGTGTGGCTGTCGGGGAGCATCTCTGATGACAGGTTTCAGTAGCATCTGAGAAACAAGGAGCCGAGCAGCTAAGAGACCTGGGGGACACGACTCCCGAGGGTATTTGCAGAGGAAGCTGAGCAAGGCCTTACCGACTCCGCCCGACGCCCAGCTCCTCCTGCTGGCCGGGTGCCCGGGCGCGGGGGTGGTTTGGGGCGTCGGTTCAGCAGGGAGGAAGGGGGGAGCAAGCTGGAGCTAATGAACCGGGGGGTCCCGTCAGAAGGGGCCCTTCCTGTAAGAAACTCGGATTGTCGAAGGATTGTAATGAGTCTGCCGTGTTTGGGTTGCCTTTTGGTAGGATTACTTGGGGGGCAGAGAGGACACTGGAGGAAGAGGACTCTTACCGGAAGCCGGGGACTCATTAGAAGGTCACGGCCAGACCCAGGTGACGCGGTTGAAAAACCTAAGACGCTGGCAGCGTAGGTCTGAGAGTCGGCGACGCGGAGTGGATTTAGGGGAGGTTTGTCGTCAGTGGGACTTGGGCGTGGCAAGAGAGATGCAGGGGTCTGGAGTGACCCTCTGAATTCACCAGGGACATTGAGAAGGTGGTGACACTTCTCGTCGAGAGGAGAGTGTAATGGAAGTGGGGATTGAGGAAAAGATGATGAACTCTCTCTCTCTCCCGTGCTTTGGCTTGAGGCGAAGTAAGAGCGAAGCCAGAATGAAAGCCACTTCCGCCGCAGGGACAGGCCCTTCAGAAGGAGTGACGGTGCGTCTCCCACACGCCATCTGGGGTGCCCACGCACTTCCCAGCCTGTGGAGATGTTCCATGTGGCAGCAGCATTCTGGGGGGGATTGGTGGGTCTGCCGTGTACGTCCATGATGGTGCCGCCCCGAGCTCAGAGAACTTGGGGTGCACAGCGTCTGACAGCTTTCCTGTTCCTGGAGGGTGTGGCGTCCGATCAGCCCTTTCTGGGGGGAGACTTCACCAGACGGCTAAATTCTGGGTGCTTTTTGGTAAACCTCCATTAACACACTTTTGTTCCCACCAACCCACAGACACGATGGCCTTACCATTCTGATTTTAGCACCGTCTCCATAAAATTATTAGTCTGTCAGCCACCTCGTAATGAATGGTTTCTAGACATGTCACTCCTGATGGCTGGCCCTGGACGTGCCCCTCCCGTCCCTCGTGTGCGGTGGCTTCCAGAACAAGGCGGTGTCCAGGGTGGGGCAGACGGGCTGCCCCTCTTGCTTTCCTGCCCTTGAACTTGGATGCAAGTTGGTTTGGCTATGTCATCATCACATTTTTGACTCATCTTGAGCATGAGGATGGCTGGAACTGAAGAATCTTTTCACATATGTTACTTTTTAGTCACCTCTTCTCCTGTCCGATGAATTTGGATTTCAGGAGCTGGATTTTACATGAACCTACAGACTCGGTGCATGGTTGCAGCCTGTGGTTTATACAAGTAGCATAACGTAAAATATAAGACACAATGATAAATCTATGTAAAGCTTGTTACATTAAATTGTATCCAATGTTTAATGTAGTATATATCTAACATTATGTGAAATTAAATATTTATATATTTATAATAAATATAAATAAAAGATAATAAAAATAGAAAAAGTAATGGACACTAGCACACACGTGCATGTGTGTGCATGTATGTATGTGCACATGTATGTGTATTTGGAGAGGGCAGGGCTGTTGGGAGGGGAGTTGGATATTTGCTCTGGGTGGGTGAGGCTGTGCAGGCTACTGAGGTACAGGAGACAGCGGCTGCAGGGTGGCCCGCCAAGGGCCACGTGCTCGGTGAGCCCTGGGAAAACATCCAGTATTGTTAAGACATGGCCACGATTAGTACTGTTTTCCTGTTTCCCGTTGTGCTTCCGACCTTTCCCAGGGCTAAAGGATGTTTTTAATAAGTAGAAAGTTCTTGAACTGTTTAGTTTTAGATTTTTTTTTTTGATGCACTTCAGCAAAAATGCAGCTCCAGTAGATTTTTAAGGTACACCAATACTTCAACCTAAAAGGCAACTTAGAGAGCAAAGAATCAGTCACTGCACTGGTGACATCCCTGAGCATCTAAAAACAGGCTGCCTTCTGGGGTTCACCCGAGAGACCGCATTGCCGGTCTGAGGGCTGCCTGATGAGTAGGGGCCCAGAGCAGAGGAGCTGCATGGTCCGAAGGAGGGTCCCCACCCCAGCAGGCTTGCGGGGGAGGGGGTTTGTGCTCCCCCCAACCCTTTCCAGTCGTGCAGGGCAGCCGGCCGTTGGACAGTTCCCACCACCGCAGCCGGCGTTGTCATTGTGTCACCCGCCCGTTCCCGAGATCAGGGTGCATTTCACACCCATTTAACGTCTCACCGGCGAGCGCCCAGACTCCATCGCTCAGATTTAGCTTGCGGGGGATGATGGTCGGGGGGTGGCTCCTGCTGTCTCACGCCGGGGTTGTACCGTTGGTGGCCGGCAGCTCCTGTGCCCGGGTGGTGAGAATGACAGTAAAGTGGCCGCTGGCGTGAGGAGCCGCCCGGAGGGGAACCCTGGGCCGCAGCGCTCCGATTCGGGTCCCTGCTCCGTAGCGGCTCCGGTGGCCGCTGAGCCCGATCTGAGCCTTAGCTCTCGCACGCGAACTGGACTTCGAGGGCCCCGTGGTCACTGCGGGGACGGGACGGGGGCGGGGGGTGAGTGTCCCGGAAGTGCTCTGCAGACTTCGGCTTTGGAGACGTCGGGCACGTGCTGGAGTGCTCACACTCGCACAAAACAGGACGGAAACGCCCCGCACTTACCCACTTTAGTCCCGAAAATCCTCCTTTCTTTGCACACAAGGAAACCGAGACTCCGGGGGCGGGATGCCGAGCTCGGCAGCTCGGAGCTCCGAAGGGGCAGGCGGAGTGCCAGGCCGCCCCTCTGGCCCCCGGCCCGCGCTCCCGCCCTGGGGCCCGCTGCGCCCCGTCGGGAGCTCCGTGCCCTTTCCTTTCCTGGCATTGGAAGTGCAAACACGTAATTGTAACTTTCGATTTCGACTCCTTGAGATGACGGGCTGCCGAGTTGCCGGCGCCTGACTCGCAGGAAAACCCCGCAGTAAGCGATCGTCGCCCATGCTTCACGGTCGGGGCGACCTGCAAGGAGCCTGTCTCTGAGCAAGGTCACAGCTGCGACCTGCTGGGTCAAGACCCAACATTTCTGTTCCTTTTTTTGGGGGGGGGGCAGGGGAGGGACACAATTCAACCTAGAACAGGCATCGTGTTCTCTTGTTATTTTTATTTTGTTTTCTACAGTTTTGAGTCCTGACCACTGATGGCAAATCTGTTGTTGGTCATTCAAAAAATTGAGAAGCTAGGGAATGACGGAAGAAACGTAGATAAAGGAGCCCCCACCCACAGATTACAGACTTCCTGCTGACACCGCTGTCCCGTGGCTTCAGGCAGCTCAAGTCGTGCCCAAATGCCCTTCAGGGCCGCACCCCAGTCAGTCCCCAAGGCACGTCTAGAAGATCCATCGACCTTTTTTTTTTTCCTGGTAGAGAAGGTTCTAGAAGGAATAGTGGCACAGAGCCCTACGCAATTTTTATTTAGAAAACAGAAAACCGAACCTTTGGCTGCAGCTGGTAGGTTCTCTCTCATTAGAGCAGAACAGGGCACGGGCTGCCTCACGCAGCAAGGCGTCCTCTCTCCTAAATGGCACCAGGTCAGCGGCATCAGGACGACACCAATTTCCTGCCAGGACTGGCGAGGCAGGGCCGCGCAAGCCATTCTGTCCGCTGCTGGACTGACTGGCACCCGTCCCTCAGGGGAGGCAGAGAGCCACATGGTCCCCTCGACAGCACCTTTGGGGCTCTGGATTGATGTCTCCGTCAGCAACAGAGAATCCTGAGGGTGCAGCCAGGGTAGGATTTGTCTTGGCCCCGGGCACCGCTCCTAGGGGTTGAAGAGAGAGGGGTGTGCAATGGTTAAGAGACACATTTTTACAAACTCACATTTCCACCTGGCATTTCTGCAAAGTTCTGCTATATAAATGACTTTGGATTTTCTGACAGAGCTTTGAAATAACAGGTAACTGTTCTCAAAATGAAACGAATTAACTTTTTTAGGCAGGTGGATAGAAAATTGCTTTTTCTCTAAAACTGGCGTTGGCGAGCTCTCTTCCTGGGTGTGAATTCGTTACCTGGTAGGAGTGGGAGGTTTGAGGGGGGCCAGCTGGGAGGGTCACATGAGAGCCTGGGTTGTGTTGGGAAACGGCAGACACACGGGTGATTCTTGGTGACAGAGAGGACCTGGGAAGCCTGGGACTCGGCTCCTGGGGGAAGACTTGTGCTCCACCCGGCAGAGATCAATTCAAAAAGAGCTTCAGTCAAGTTGAACCTTACGACAATGTCATTTGGTATGTCCAAATGGCTGATTGTCAGCAATTTTATGTGCTTTGTCACCCCTACCCCCAAGCCCTAGGATTTGTAGTTAATTACTAGTGTTCTAAAGTCCTTTTATAAATGGGCAGGGGACCACATGTGTATAGCGCGAGTGAGTGAGGACCATGTGTGTTAGGGTTCTCAGAGAAGCAAAATCTATGTCTGTCTGTCTGTCTGTCTGTCTACCTACCTGTCATATCTATCCACCATCTACCTACCTACATACCTATCATCTATCTACCTATCATCCATCTATCATCTCTATATTATCTAGCTACCACCTATCTATATCTACTATCTATCTACTATCTATCTACCTATCATCATCATTATCTATCATCCATGTATCTATCTATCATCTGTCTCCTACCTGTCATCATCATCTACCAATTGTGGAGGCTGAGTTCTGCCATCTGCAAGCCGGAGGCCCAGGGGCACTGGTGCTGTGAGTCCACTCCAAGGGCAGGACACCAGTGTCCAGCCTGGACAGTCAGGCGGAGAGAGCACATTCTCCCGTCCTCTGCCTGCTGCTTCTGGGCAGCCCTTCAACAGACTGGACGATGCCGGTTCTTACTCAGGGGGTGCTCTGCTCTACTCCATCACACCTCATCTGGAAGGCCCCTTCTAGACACACCCAGAAAGCACGTGGAAGCAAATACTGGGCACCCCACGACCCAGTCAAACCGACACATAAATTAACATCACACCATGTAGCAGGTGCACCTTGATGGTGACACTGAACTTCCCTGGCCCACTGTCTCCTGCTGCCCCCTGACCCCAGTAGTGGCCACTTTGTAGCTTTTACTAGCCAAAGGGGCAGGACAGTTACTTGAACTGCTGACCCCTCGGAAAACCTTCCTGCAAAGACTGCAGGAGGGCATCATTCCTTGTTCCTCCCACCGGCTTCCCATCAAAACTCCCCTTGCCCCCAGTTACCATTTATAATTTAGTTTATCTGAAAATGGGACCATTGCAGCAAGAACCAGGCGCGAGTCCTGGGGTGTGAAGGTCCACCCTAATTTTCTTGATACTGTTCGTTGTGTATCAGGGTCAAGAGCGGGGACCCCATCCAGCCTGCCTGGGTTCGAATCCTGGGTTTTACACGGACTACCTACGTGACCGTTGGCAAGTTCGCTTCTCTCTGCCTCAGTTTCCTCACCCGTGACCCCCACTGATGACCGACGCTGGGAGGTACTTTGAAGAAAGGCTCTTTGTCAGTTGCCATCTTGCCCGGTTCCGTGCCTGACGGGCCCAGACAGTCGACCGGAGGAACGTGAGGGTTTTGTTGGCCTTCGCGTACTGAGGGTCTCCCCGCGCCAGCGCACGCAGCTGCGTGTTCGTGTCTCCCTCTCCCGTCTGCCGTCCGACTCCCTAAGCGGGGAAACCTCAGCTGGAGGAGCTGCGTCCTTGCTGGGGTGCGGGGGTGCGGAGCGGGCGTGAGGACCCCGGAGGGGTGCGTTCTCGTACCGGCCCCGGCGCGCCGTTTGGACGCTCACACCTGCCGTCTGGCCTGGGCTGGAGGGAGGAGCCTGCTCTCTGGGCTACATACACCCCTGGTCCCAGGGTTTGGGGTAGCTTTTCAATTTTTCTGAGCCCCGGTTTCCTCAGAGGCTAACACACATTCTGCTGATCTGCGGGGCTACGTTGTAAGGAAGCGGTATCGGTGGGAATTCTGCACTAAAGTGCGCGCCGTATGAGCACACGGAGTGTTCCTGAACCCCCTCGTCCGCCTTTTGCAGATGCGGTTCCCCGGCATCTTCCGGCGTCTTCCCTGCTCCCCCCACGCGCCGACCCTGGGATAAACTTGCAGACATTTGCGACGAGGCCTTTGTGCATGAAATTAAATGTCAACTTGCTTGGGTTGAGTCCAAATTCCCCGGGAAGCCTGTGCTGGCATTTAATTCCTGATTAATATTTACACTTTCTGGAACTTCTGAAGCCCAGTGTGCTTTCCATAACAGTCTTCGGTTCTCTTTCTGGATCGCACTCCGGAGAACTTACTACGCACCCTCAGCCCCGTGCGCTCCTGACCGGCGTCAGGGACGCAGTGTGAAGGCCTGGCGGGTCTCCGCGTCCCGGCGTGGCCTGGCCCACTGCCGTGACCCCACTCAGGCGCTAGCAGTGCCCCAGGCCCTCCTTTCGTAGACTGAAAGTCAGTGCCATTCGCTTGCTCTGGAAGGCTTGAAGTGTTGCCAAGCGTCGGGGTGCTCGCCCTTGGATGGCAGTCTACTCAGAATGGGGGCCGCCTGTGCTCTGGGAGTGCGGGCAGGCTTTCGGGGGAGATCTAAGGGGAATTGACGGTAAGGAGAATGTGTAAGGGATCGTGTTAATCAGTCTGCAGGCACTCAGACTTCAAGAAGTTTTTCCTTTGAAAACAACTAATTGGCACAGCCTCGGCCAGCCATGACTCTCTGGGGGTTATCAGCAGACATTGCGTGTCAGAAGTCGTGTGCTGTAAACACCAGCTTCCATTTGTCACCGCCACTCAGCACGCTTTCTATGTGGAGACCCACTTCCGCCCCTTTCGTCCCAGCCCAGCGCAGAGGCGTTTCCTGCATCACTGCTTCAGGGGCACTTGATTGAGAGAGCTGTCCCCAAGGCCCCTCCCTAACCCTATTTCAAGAACACTCCTTTTCCAGCCACAGGGTCATCAAGGTCATCTGCCTACAGTCATCCCCAGACCCTCTGAGGTGGGGGCAGGCTGCTCCCTGGAGCTCGGGGACAGGGTCAGGAGGCAGCAAGAAGGTCCCTTGACCTTGAGCCAGTGGAGGCGGGGACACTGAAGGGGACAGGCCCTGAGACATGGGAACTAGTTCCAGGTTATGTCTCTGGGCCTACTGGGAAGGGGTTCCGGATAATTTAATTTCTGTGGGTAAAATGGAATTTCCATAAAGGGATTCTTCAAAGTCTCCTTGGTGGAATTTGGCTTCCTCTAAGTGATAGACGAATCTTCGCAGGACCATCACTCTGTGGCCCGAAGAGATGACCCGGTTAAGTGATGACTAGATTGAAAAGCAACAAAAACTGACTAGGACCAAGTCTTCTGCCGCATTTAATCTTTGCAAAGTAGGGAAAGTGCCTCCGAATCGTGGTGTTCAAAGGCGTGTCCTTGTTGACACAGTTTGGAGCAAGCGAGAAAATGGGGCTTGTATGAGGCTGGAAGTTCTGGCGAAGGCCCCCGCCTAGTGGAGCCAGGCCAAGGGGTCTGCAGGGGCTCACGTACTGACACTTCTGTCACCTAAGTACATTGACAAAATGCTTCACGTTAGGGCGATCCGATTACGGAGGACGTCTCGATGGGCTGTCGCGCTGAAACTGGTCATCAGAGGAAACATACGTACGCACGTCTGCATTCCTGATTTACTGTTTAATTCCTCGTTTCATTTACTGATTTGGTCCTAGGGGAGCTGCAATACCATCCGTTCCAAGTAGTTAGAGATGTGGGGACAGAGCCTGAAGACACTGGAGACTAATTTCTATTGAGGATGAACTGCAGGGTGTTGTGGGCCTTTACCTTTCCTGCTGATACGTGAGGAGAATGAGGCCCAGAGGTGTGAAGTGAGTCTCATGAGGTCCCTCAGCCAGCCAGCGGCAAGAGCAGGACAGGAGCCCCACCTTGTAATCCACCACGGACCCCGACTGCCTCCCACACCGGCCTGCTTCCGCTGAAGCCGCGAGGCTGTGCAAAGGAGAGTCCTGCAAAACGGTCCTTGCGCCGTGTTTCCTGTCGCAGATTGACACAGCTTCAGGATGTTCTTTGAAAAGAACTTCCCTGAAGTAAGCAGGAATTCCAGTAATGCCCCAAGGAAGACTTGTTTTTCTGGTTCTTTGGTTTTTTTTGTTGTTTTTAGCTTCAGCTCTTACTGACTCATGTTCCTTGATAACTGAGTTCTTTCCCAAGAACTTTCATTATTTTCATCACTGGCGCTTCAGCTGTTCTTTGGCTTGATTTGTTCTGTTTTCTTAGCTGCTTGGCCACAAAACAGGAACCCTGCAAACTAGGAGGCAAGCCCGTTTTTCACTGTCTTCTAAGCATCTCCTGGTGGTGACAATCAGACACGAAGGAAATAGCTTAGACCAAGCTTGTCCAACCTGCGGTCCAGGATGGCTTTGAATGTGGCCCCCAAATTTGTAAATGTTCTTAAAACATAATGAGATTTTTTGCAACCCCCACTTTTTTTTAGCTCACAGCTGTCGTTAATGTTAGTGTATTTCATGTGTGGCCCCAGACTGTTCTTCCAAGGTTGGGCACCCCTGGCTTTGAGCCTTAGTACCCTTTTGCTTGCATGGAGTCGGTATTGTTTTGAAATAGGAAATATTTTCTGTTAGGACTGATTCTATTCGACTGTGTTATTGGTGCCATGATTTCTCTGTCAGAAAATAAACTATGGAAGACACTTTCCTTTTGGCCTTTGCCTGCAATGACTCTTGGTCCACCCTTGCTGTGTTGATTTTGGGGAGGATCCCAGCCACCTGTTGACAGCACCTCCTCAGGCGGCAGGCCCACGTTCGTGGGGACCTTGTCTTGAGTGGGTGGGATAGTGACGATCTGGGTGAAGCAGGTCACAGACGATCCTGGGTGAAGTGTGACCTGTGAGTCATGGGTGTGTTCACCCCAGGCAGTAAAGAAGCACTTAGATCCTGCTCGGTGTGCTCAGGTGCTGGTGCACGTGGAGCCTCCCCCTCAGTGGTACTCCTCTGTGCCAGGATTTCCGAGTGGAGCACAGCCTGTTGCTTCTTCCATGGAGCTCGTCTCCGAGCCGAACAGACCAGGAGTTTCGTTGGGCTCGGAGACAGTGGTGACCACAACTGGTTGTGGAATGCAGCCATGATAATTCTATCATTAAATTAGAATCAGGGCAATGATGCAATCACCACCATTTGTGGAGCTGGCAGGAACCACGGTGGTCATGGGATACACCGTGTTCGGATGGCGTTTGATTAATTAGCGCCAGCTTGGGATGCTGATTTCCGAGGTCCAAATGCATGTGAACACAGGCAACAAAGAATCCTGTTACCATGCCAACTATCTTGGATTACTTTCTGATGACATTCTTGATTGATTCTTTAGGGAACTCTGGTTAGCACACGAGCTCATGGTGGTGCTCTTTTTCCTGCTATCTTGATGACAACATTCCTCTTCTCTCCCCGGGAGATACAAACGCACCTTCATGGTAGGTGTCATTTCAACCTGAGCTGATAAATTTTGCTACCAAATATTTATCAGAATTAAATAAATGATGTCATTAATGATTACACCGATGAAGATTTCCCCCAGGAGCCGTCAGAGCCGCCGTAGCCAACGCGCCCCGCTAGAGGGAGCAACGAGAGAAAGCATTTGCATTCGGCTCTGGAAGGCGTTGAAGAGACAAATAATGGGGCTCCTGATGGTCTGTGGACAAAGTAGTGATTGTCTGCGCTTTTTGACCATGTTGCTAGAGATCTTAGGAATGAAATACTAGCTTGACAGCCTCCGTTCTGCCCAGGACAAGATCAGGTAGGTTTCTAGTTATGCATGTTAGGGGATTGATGGACTTTTGACTCACACTTAGGCCTGAGCTTCATTTTATTTTCATTTAGAGCAATTCCTACTTTCCTGAAGGCAGAAACAAAAACTCAAGGAAGAGAATCAACAACAAGTCTCCTGTTGTCCTGATTTATCTGTGTGGCTGCAGCCTTCCTCGCGAGGTCTCGGTCGCGTGTGGTTTTAAACGGCAGGTTTCCTGAATGGTGTCCTCTCCCCGGTGATGTGAACGATGAGCAGCGTGGGTGTATTTGTGATGCTCAGGACGCTCTCGGGGTTCGGTGTCCTGTTAAACAAGCGTCTTTCTGGGTGTGCAGGTCACCCCGCAATCCGCTCGGAGCCCAGTGGAACACGCCCTCTGAGACTGAGCCGCGGCCCGCATGCGCTGCTCTCGTTCCCCACTGCTAGCGACAGCGCGTCGCGTTTGAGGTCACTTCTGGTTAGAAATTGTCCCATCGAAGCTTTGATTCGGGAACTCAGCCGAGTGCTGTTGGTTAGAGCATGTTTGACTGTGAACGTTCTCATGGCCTTTAGTTTGCGTTGTCTTGGTGTAGACTCTGGGCCTTCGGTCCACCAGGACGGGCTGGAGAGGCGAGTGGGGGTGCGTCCCCGCAGGGCAACCAGTGCTGACCTTCAGGTGGGCTCACCCATCGGTGTCAGCTCCACGCGTGAAACCTGTTACGTGAGCAAAGTGCAGGAGGTATTTCGTGCTGAGGTGCCATTCGCATACAGATGGCTCCATCAGTTAGACAATGCGCGTATGTGAACGTGCTTGCACAGCACAGAAGAGTCTGGAAAAACACAAGAAAATGTTAGCCGTGAGCTTCAGAGACAGAGCTGGAGGAAGGGGCCACATGTACTTTCCCCTTCATTGGTGTTCCTTTGTGTTGTCGTCTTACAGTTTTTTTTCTTTTACCCGATAAATACAGTATTTTTCAAGCCAAGGGGCTCCATGCAGCTGGGTTGCTCTCTAAAATTCAGCGTCCACGTTCCCAGGATCGGCCGCCTCCCTGGCCCGACAATGACGGGGCTGCTCTGCGCCCCGCCCTGCCTCTCCCCCAGGTGTGTGCTCGCGCCCCTGCCGCGCGCCCCCTCCCCCGAGCTGGGCGACAGCTGCTCCTCGCCGTGGGACGGACGCCTGATGGGCGCGGGCCGTTGGCTCCCAGCTCGGCGCTGGGAGGCTCGCTCCTTGGAACAGGCTGACACAGTGACATGATGGATGCTTCGACCGCCACCGCCCCAGGAGGACGCATCACTAACTCCACTGCCTGTTGACTCAGGGCCCTGCTGCAATATGGTGTGAGGGACACGGAGACGTGCTGACTCTTCCAAGGTCACCGGGCTTGTCACTGAAATGCACGCAGCGCTCTGAGCCGCCCTTCCGACCTCTCTGACTCATTTATCCCTTTGCTTCTCTGCAGTCGGCGCGGAGTTCGACCCGGAAGCTCATGGCTCTGCACCCCCAGATCTGGCACCGCCGGGAGGCCGCAGTGCAGGGCAGCAGACGTGCTAATTAGGCCATTGCCCTCGGGAGGACCGCGTTAGACAGGAGGGAGGGGCGGGACGCACGCAGCACCTAACTGTGGCCGTCACAGCAGTCGCTTCCTTGGCATGGCCGCTGCCCTAACGTTCTCCAGATCGGTGGCACAGACGGGGTGCCCGGCAGAGGGCCCCTTCCTGGCCGAGTGAGGGGCTCGCGCAGGGCAGGGTCGAGGTCATGGCCGGCTGGCACAGGCCGTCGGGGGCTTGCTCCTCACTGGGGTCGGGCGTGGAGCCCGTCCTGCGCACGCATGGGGCACTCAGCCGGCCCGTGGGGGCCGGAGACGGCGCACCCCTCAATAGCAGCCAGGGCCAGCCCGATGCCCGTTATGGCGTGGCCAGGGCCACAGCGGCCCGGTGCCATCAAAGAGGGCCCTGCTGGTGGATTGCGAGTCACCACCAGGAGTCAGCTGCAGGCTCGGCGCTATCTCCGAGCGAGGTGCACGGATTCAGCCATTCGGCCCACTCTTACGGGCACACGCCCTTGTTTTCCTTCGTTAAATGAGTAAAGCCCAACTTTCTGTCCTTAGGTCGTTGGTTTTGCCCGTGCTCTGGCCCGCGGTGGCTCTGCGGGGACCAGTCGTCCGTGGCCGCGCCGCCTGCCTGGCGCCTGGTTCTTCAGGGAGCGGAAGGGCTGAGGGCCGCGCGGGGGTCGAGGGGGCCGCCCGCTCGCAGGGCGTCGGGCGGGGCAGCTCTCAGTTCCGGGACCGCAGGCCCTTCGCAAACCCGGGCCGTCCCGGTGAGGACGCCGCTGGCTCCTTCAAACATCCGCTGAGCGATTGCTGAGGCCGGACATGAACTTAAACCTCAGCCCTCACGGGTTGCTTCGTGGGCTCCGGCAGCCCACCTCCAAGGAGCCCCATGACCCTGATCAGGGGCCAAGTCTCTTGGGGCCCCGTTGCTTTTCGTCACTCAACCTTCTAGAAACCACACTGGCTCGTCACCGCTGCCGGTGCACCGGGACTGTGGTTCTCGGGACTTGCAGAGCCTCCTGCGGAGCTCTGAGGAGCCGCAGACAGCGGGCCTAACCCTCAGGCTTCCTGTGTCTTGGGCGCTCAGAGCACCCGGGACGTTCTCCGCGACTCCACGGAGCTGTCCCCTCGGCGCTCGGCGAGCCCCCTCCTTCGGAACTGCCACGGGGACCCCGTTGCTTGCCCCCCAGCTCCTTCGCGCTTCCTCAGCGTGGGCGCCACCCCGGTGCCCTCGGACCGACTTCCGCTGCTTCCCTGCTGGTGCCCCGTGGGGTCACAGGGCCAGGCCGTCTGACTTCCTGCGGTTGGGCTGTGCCCGGTGGGGGACAGCAGGTGCAGTCCAGGAGCAAGCAGGACGCCTCCGTGCTCCGTCCGTCAGGGGCGAGCACTTACCTGGCGTAGCTGGTCCCGCTGGAAGAGGCCGGCGGACACCAGCAGCCCCGGCCGGGCCCTCCCAGCGCTCTGCAGGATGGCCTGCCTGCACCCCACGAGTGACACGTGTCCCCTTCTCGTTCTGTGACGGCTGTTACTTCTGGAACTTGCCGAGGTGCGGAAGCACGGTACCGAGTCTTGGAACCGCGATGCCGTGTGCGGAGAGCATCGGCCCGACTCGGTGGCGTCGGCAGGCCTGTCAGGTACAGCGGGGAACACCTGATGTTGGTCTTAGCTAAACAACAGGGTAGGGTCCCCGTCCCCCCGCGAACGCACGGTTACCTGGCAGTTCCGCCTGGAGGGCCAAGGCCTGGACGCATTCGTCTCCCTCCGAGGAGCCTCCTCTGCGGACCGTCTGGGTGCCCACGACCCCTTGTCCTCCCCCATCCGTCAGGCCGGCCGACGGGAGCGCCTCGGCTCTTCCCGCGAACATGCAGCGTCCCCACCCTTACTGTGGGCCACGCAGTAAGAAGGTGTGACCTCGTTGTGGGCTCTGCGCTCCCCACTGTGTCCCACCCAGTCACTCTGCTGGCTGTGGTGGCCCCACACGCCTGCAATGTCTCCGACAAGTGGCTGGAGCGGCAGCGAAGTCTCCGCGTCGGGCGTCACCACGGGCACCGCCGCCTTCGCCGCTCCCGTCCGTGGGATTACCGAAGCGGATTCAGTGCCACCTCAGCGTTCCAACAGTCACAGTGTGGTCGTGTGCCGTGGACGCTGACTTCGCTTCCTCACTGGGTGTGTTCTGTCCTGCCCCGCGCTGCCCTTTCTTCCTTTATGTGTAGGCACTGATAGAGCAGTCACTGACTGCTTATTGGTCTTATTTTTCTCTATTCCGCGATTGTGACAAATACTGATTAAAACACTCGTGTGAAGGCCCGGAGAGAACTTAAGAATTGTCATCGGTCGGGAACAAACGGCGCTGGGAAAAGTGGGCAGCCCCATGCAACAGAACGAAAGCACGCCCTTCGGACACAGAAATCCCCTCCAAGTGGATGGAAGATTTAAATACGAGATACAAATCTATGGAACTCCTGAAGACAACGGAGGGGGAAGCTTCCTGACACTGCCCTGGGCAATGACTTCTTGGATATGTCACTAAAAACACAGGTAACGAGAACAGAAACAGAAGGACACGTGGCACTGTGCCAGCTGAAGTGCTTCCGCACCGCACAGGAGGCGGTCAGCAGCGTGAACACACAACCCATCGAGTGGGAGACGTCGTGCAAAGCACATACGTCTGATGATGGGTTAACATCCAACAATTCTATAGCAAAAAAAAAAAAAAAAAAAAGAATAAAAGAAAAGAAAACAAATCTGATTTAAACAATGAGTGAAAGACTTGAATAGACATTTCTCCAAAGAAGATACGCAAATGGTCAACATATATATGGACAGATGGTCAGTATCAGTAATTACCGGGAAATGTAGATCCAAACCACAATGTGGTATCATCTCACACCTGACAGGGTGGTTATTATAAAACCCAACAACAAAAATAAAAGGTAAGTGGCAGTTAGAACCTCGTGCCCTGTTGGTGGGCACAGTGGAAGACAGTATGGAGGGTCCTCAAAAACTTAAAGCTAGAACTGCCGTATGATCCAGCAACCCCCCATGTGGGTATTCATCCAGAAGGCTTGCCCTCAGGCCATCGAATAGGTACGAGCACTCCCGTGTTCCTGGCAGCATGACTGCACAGCTGAGGTATGGAAACAACCTGCATGCCCACCAACAGGTGAATGCACCAGGAAGATGTGGTAGAACACACCATGGAAGCTCATTCAGCATTGAAAAGGAAAAGTCCTGCCATTTATAACAACACAGATGGACCTGGAGGCCATCAACGTACGTGAAATCAGCCTGGACAAATACTGCGTGACCCTGCTCACCTGAGGTGTCTGAACTAGTCAGGGTCTTGGAAGCAGAGGGGAGAAGCAGGCACCAGGGGCCCGGGGAGGCGGGTATAAAGTTCCTGTCCTGCCGGACGAACACGTTCTAGAGACCGGCCCTGCAGCACTGCACCCACATTTAATAACCCTGTATTGTTCACTTAAACACTTGTGAAGAGAGTGGGCCTCATGTTAAGTGTTCTGTACACATACATGCACACACGCATGCACGCACACACACATGCACGCACACAAGCACACACACACACATGCACGCGCACAAGCACACACGCATACATGCATGCACACATGCATGCACACACACACACACACATGCACACACACAAGCACACACGCACACATGCATGCACACACGCATGCACGCACATGCA
>PVJL010014091.1:0-29475 GCA_004026885.1 Lyroderma lyra | reverse complement strand
GAAAGGGGGAGGGGGAGGAAGAGAGAAAGGGGGAGGGAGAGAGAGAGAAAGGGGGCACTGACTCGCTTAGTAGCCCTGATACTGTCACACTTACCTGCCACGAAGGTCAGTGTTACTTATTTTGTTGGTGTTACTGTTAGTGTGGTTTGTTAGCGAGCCCGCACTGCACATGGCACTGTGAGTTCCTTAAGAGTACTACTGATGCTCATCGGGTTTTTTAATTTGGTTTTCTTTTCACACTTTTCTCAACTAAGTTTCTTATAGGAACCACAAAACGCACATAAAAAAATGATGTGTTGACTGTATTTTCAATTCACCAAAGGATGCTGTGATGGTTAATTTGATAGCTTAATGTGACAAGATCGTGGGGTGGCCGGCTACTTGGCTAGACATTATTTCTGGGTGTATCTGTGAGGAGGTTTCTGAATGAAATTCGCATTTGAATTCGTGGGTGCAGTAAAGCAAGTTTGCCTCCCCAGTGTGGACGGGCATCACCCAATCATTGAGGACCTGGGTAGAACAAAAGGCAGAAGAAAGAATTTATCTTTTCCTGCCTGACTGCCTCCATTGGGCCATCAATCTTTCTCCTGCCCTTGACATTCCTGGCTCTCGTGTCTTCAGACTGCATTACACCGCTGACTTGCCCGGGTCTCCGGCTCACAGCCTGCTCGTCGTGGGGCTTCTCAGCCTCTGTACTCACGGGAGCCAAGTCCTCACCATCGATCTCTGCCTGTGCCCGTGCCCTCACAGTTCTGCTCTGGAGAACCCTGACTAATACGGGTTTCGTATAACTAATACCATTCTAGATGCAGAGGAATCAAATTAATTCAAAATGGATGCCTGAGGACATCCAGGATTAATTTTCTCCCTGTGGTTTCCAATGATCTCTATATTTTTATACATAAAAAATTTTTAATGTCTCTCTATATCAACGAGATCTTGTTTCTATACTCCAGATGCTCGTAAATAGGTCCAACTGGTCTTTCAAACACTGTATGTGCTGATGTACAGTCACCATACATTTCCCCAAAAGTGCTCCTCTCCCTGGATCTCCCCTCAGTCAATGTCATCAGAAAATGACAGTCATTCTAGACTGTTCCCTCATCCCACAAACCTTAACAATACTTACCACTACAGATTCTAACTCCTCAAACATTTCTTAAGTCTACAATTGGATTCATTATTTCACATTGAGACTAGTTCAAAATCTCCTAAAATATTTCCTTGCTTCCAGCCTTTATTCCTTTGCACCCACCCGTCATGGCCACCAAGACCATCTCTCTAACCTGTAACTCTGAAGACGTGTTCTTTTTGTCTCCCGACACTGTGAAAGCCGGAGTAGGATTCAGTCCAGGCCTGTCTGCTTTAAGCCTACCTTCCTCTACAAGCCATGCCACACTTCCTGAGTTCATCTAAAACAAGAGCTTGCAAATATGTTTTAAACTGTAAAGCACTTGATGTAAAAAAGCAAAATCATGATGTAGAAAATGAAGGAAAAAACCCTCACATCTTCACACTGCTTAATTTTGCAAATCACTGACCCATTGCACAAGTGAACAAACTAAGGCCTCACAGGCCCCACATCCTGCCCTGTCATCATGTCGCCTTCCTTCCTACCCTCTCAATCCGCCTCCTTGAGAGATAACACATGAACTGTATTTTGAAGAACTCACTCATATGTTCCTGAATAAAAAGAACTATTTTTTTTTCATTGAAACTGCTAAAGACCCTGTCATAAAGCAAACAATTCCTTGGTAATGCCAAATACTTATCCCTTTGATTCATCTGTTTTGGAAGTTTCACCTACCAGATTCTGGCATGTCCTAGATTCCATTGTTACTTACTCTGCACAGAGCTTGCTGCGACATGACACCCCTGTGTGACAGCCTGCTTATTTGTGATGAGCGTAGTTGGCCTCTGTCTGTATTATTTCTTATGGATAAGGATCCTGGGAAAAGCAGAATTTGTTGGCGACCTTTACCTCTCAATCTCCTTTGGATAATTGTGATTTCTTTTTACAGAGGTATCATCAACATATGACATTATGTTAGCTTCAGGTGTAGGCATCAGACTTTGATATGTATATATACTGTGAAACGATCACACCAATATGTCTACTATTGTGATTATGTTCATGGCTTCCCCTTTTTCTAAATTCAATGAATTCTGCCTAACAGGTTGTATTCTACTGTACAAATCTTCAAAAAGTCTGAGTCAACCACAGTTTCCCATATCCTTGAAATGGACTGTGTTTATAGAGATGTAGATAGGTATCCGACTGTGTCTGCTCCGCTCCCCCAATTCAGTTTATATGCAGAGCTTTTCTGTGTTTAACGTGCCCCCTGTTCAGTAAAGGGTGGCAATGTAGCTTGAGACACCTGACATAAGTGCCAGGCCGTCGTGGTTTGTGTGGGGGACTGAGGCATGGAAGACAAGCTGCCAGGAACACGGGATCCAAGGACAACAAAAAGGACAAGAGGGCTGCAGGTTGAGGAAATCGGGGACAGACTGCTTAGGAGGCAGGGATGGTCTAGGGAACCTCCAATCCAGGGTGAGAGAACAAATGAGAAATTATCCAACGTGTAGGGCGAGATGAGGTGAAAGGTGTGAGAGAAAGACCTGGGCAGTGATGATGGGACTGAGACCCGTCTCTGACGTGCAGCTGTCCACCCCCGGTGCAAATGGCTCTGCGTTTGTCCTCATCTCGCTCACTCCATCCTGCTGAGGCTGTGCGCTGGGTCACGTAGGACCACACTCCCAGACTGAGATACGGCTTCCAAGTCACATTCTTACACGACATGATGACATTTCTACATGTGACTCTGGAGCTGTCCTTCATGAAGATGATCTTTCATCCCAATCCTGGGTTCTGAAGAAATTTTCCAAAGCTCCTTGTCTCACAAAAAGCACAACTTAGCAAATAGTTTCCTGTTGCCATCAAATGAGTTACCTATTGCCGCATTTTCCCCCAAATCTTCTCTTTTATACAATAAAATAGAAGACAACTGTGACACTTTTCCCCCATCACCAACATGAGCCATGATACCCCTGGAGTTAAACATATAGGAGGGGCTACGATAAACAATTCAAACACTTCCTTCAGTTCTGCGCCTTTGATGTCAGCAGTAGCAAGCCACTGTCACTGAGAAACAGCCTGTCACAGCCCCTGCTCCAAGCTTCAAGGGGATGAGGAGGACTGACACAAGATGGGGCTTTGTGGTAACCCCAGATAACACAGTCCCAAATGCCCTACACACTATTCTCCTACCCAGAATTAAACTAAAAACCCAGTGAAGGAAAGACAACCCTTCCATATTTGCACAGCACAGAAAATCAGGACACACTTCTTGATACAAAATTTAAATTAAGTCCCTTTTTTTTAAGACCTACCAAAATCAAATGAGAGAGAAATCCAAGCTATAATTTAATCTCAAAGGAAATCTTCAACTTTTTTGAAACCAACAAAAAGAGCATTTGAGACAGAGGCTCGTTACTAATTATATTTTGCTGACATATGCCAATTACATTCAGCAATATTGTTCTCTCAGCCTGTTGGGTCACGTAACAGCATGAGAGAACAATGATGCTGAATGAACAATTGCAGCAAAAGCTTTCAGGAATCTCTTACTCAATTAGATGCCGACAAATTTACCTGTAAGTCATAAAAATTTTATGAAATTTAAATCGTTTCATAAAGTGCATGTACTTCACATAGCACAATCGCTTTGAGATATGGAGTCCATTTTTATATATTTATAATGTTCCTTCCTTATATTTAAGTGACTTAGTAATTAGGTATTTTTTTAGCCATTTTATCACATAATGTATGTATTAGGTTGTCCTTGCCAGTCATTTGAAACTAATATAGAAAATGGAAATCAATGATTCAATGGCTTTCCAGGGATGTCCAGATGTTTTAGGATTAGGGACAAATCGTTTAACCTTCAGAGGTCCAGTGGTGGTAGGGACTGAGGAAAGACCAACCAAAAATACCAAAAGTAAGCCCAAAAATAATGTTTTTAAGCACGCACGATTCACAGAAACAGAGAGAGTCTTATTGAGGTACCACAATTGAGCACCTCCCTATGCATTCCAGTCTCATTAGGAATGCAATGTTTAATTTTATAAAACAATTGCCTTTTATGAAATTATTATTTCAGGGAAGTAGGAGAATGTTTCCACAGCCATTGTATAGGCAGAAAAGTAGAGGTACAGAGCTGGGATTGCATGACAGAAGGATCCCATGCGAAGTCTCACACAGCCTGAGATGGGCTCCAGGAGTTCCTCCAGACGTCATGTTGATTTTTCTTCTTCTGTGCAGAGTTCAAAGTTAATCAAACCTTGAGAACACACAGTGACAAAAAATCCTAAGGAATATATAAGCAAGATCAGGAAGTTTTATACTCATTTGTTACTCCTTTGATTGACTGACTGATGGATTTAATAATCTATCTGTAAGTAGTTATATACATACAGATATATAAATGATAAACTCCTTGAGAACAAAAACTGTACAGTCCCTCACTTAAAGTCATCAATCGATTCTTGGAAACTGTAACTTCAAGCAAAACAACATATAACAAAACCAGCTTTACCATAGGCTAATTGATATAAACAAGAGTTAAGTTTCTATGGCATATGTCTGGTCACAAAAACATCACCAAGCTTCTAGAGAAAGATCCAAAACATTTTTAATAATAAACACTGAAGTAAAATGTGAGTTATACATACATTTAAGAAAGATGAATTTAAAAAAGTAAGATCAGTATTCCCAACTCACTTATTCCAGTTCAGGGTCACGGTGGCCAGAGCCTCTCCCAGCAGTTCAGGGGGCCAGGTGGGACCCACCCTGGACAGGATGCCTTTCGGTCACAGGGTCATACACACACACACATACACACACACACACACACACACACACACAATTTAGACTGGGACAATGTAGGCACGCCTGTCATCTCATGTGCACATCTTTGGGATGTGGGAGGAAGCCAGGGGACCAGAAAATCTTACACTAACATGGGGAGGGCATGCAAACCCCACACAGACAATGGCCCTGCCCAGGCAACAATTTTTTTTCTGATCAGCGTTAGAATGAACATTGAACAAAACGGTATTTGAGTATCTTCTGTATTTAGCTCACTTAAATTACAGACAGCAAAAATATTATTGTCTCTAACTGAAGCAAACTTTACTAAATTCCATGTGAAAATGATCATGGCAAACTTCTTCACTCAACGTAAAAACCATGGTGAACAGGACAGATTTTGACTCTCCTTAAAATTTTAATCTTTTCATTATTTTCTATGGTATCAAAATTAGCTACCTTTCCAATGACTTTCATGTGTTATGTGTGTCTTAAACAAGAATTATCAGGGCAACACAATATAGACAGTGTTCAGAAACACCGGGGGTGGCTTTCTAAAGCATTCCCAGGCTGCACTAGGAGGAACTGAATAATTTAACAGGAAGTTTGGGGAAATCCAAGATAGGGATGTTGTTTCCCTTTAAAAGAAGCACGTCAATATATTCCCCAGTCTTATATGCCCTTGTAAGTTTTTCTTACTATTTTCTATTTTTCAAAATATGTCAAGCCAAGAGCAACTGAGATTTCCTTTCTATAACCATTTTTCAAAACACAGATTCTGGCTACTGGTTCAGAAGTCAATGAGAACCCTAATGAGGGTTGTAGGTACCCCACACTTCACCCATTTACATGATCTCTTTACACTCTGGTAGCTAGAAATAGCTTATGGAGACTTTCTTTGGTTTTGCCTCTCTCAACCTTGACCACTTAGGTTTTAGAAAAATGCTTCTTGCGTGTGCAAACAGCCGTTGTTTTAGCAAGTCTTCCTTTCGGCGTGAGAAGACTCAGGGTCATGAGCTGTGGCCCCTGCTCTGACCCAATACCTTTGTTTGGCTTTTTCTCTTAAAATTATCTTGTGCTGACTTCCATATTTGCACTATCATTCAGTCTTCACACTCTCTCGCCCTCTCCCTCTTTCCCTTAGTTGCACATACACACACACACACGCATGCATACGCACACAGAGGAAAATCTATATGTGTGAGACATTCAGCAAGGGAAAGACAAAGGCACTGAGTTAATTACCCATCATTTACCGCTGCTGAGAAGAGCAGATGGCAGCAGACGATATGTAAATGGCAAGGGGCAGTGAATTATTCGATTTTTTTAGATTAATTGTCGATGACAAAGGAAGTGATTACAGGCTGTGACATTTATACAAATGTATACAGTACATCACACTAAAAAATAGAGCTTAATATTATTATGAGGATGTCAGGCATATGAACACTATTGTCATAATACAGAGCAACAAATTTTACATAACCCTAGAATATGCTCTCTCTTTACCTTAAAAACTTTAGGGACCCCGGCCTCCAAAAAATCAGATGAACTCAAGTCTGAATATCATGAATGAGTCCCCCCAAACCCAAGCAAAGTAAATAAGGCACAAAAATACAGAGAATACACAAGGCAGCAAAATAGTGTTTATTCGAACATGAAACAAAACCATATTATTTGCTCACAACAGATCTGATGCCATATTGGTGAGTAGAATGTAAAACAGAAAAGGTGCTAATATAATACAGGCTAGAAATAGAAAATAAAATTAAAGGTGATGTTTGGCTGTGAGGCCTACTGAGGTGGCATAGAGGAAGAACAAATTAAAAGAGAAAAAGAAAAGGAATTGTGTTCTCTCTGACACAGAAATACTACCCTATCCGACACACAAACAGAAAATCCCCCAATCATTTTCAAGGTCAACATGAAGAAACTTCTGGCCAAGTTTTCCTTCTAAGTGATATACACACATGTATAAACATGAGCCCAAGGGCGCACACGACAGCCCCCGCCCCCCACGCACACACACGCACGCACGCATGCGCGCTCACACACTGCTGCCTCTTTGCAGAAGGGAAGCCCAGTAGCCTGTGTTTTCTGGCGCTTCAATAATTAATTGGTACACGAGCAAGTCAGAAGCTTCCCTTTGCAGATCAGAGAACCTGCTGCATCATTGCAATGTTTTCGATCACCCCATTATTAAATCTATATGGTGTAATATGATTGAAAAAAGAGGGAGCCACTGAGCCTCATATTTGTTCCCTGAAAGCATTCCAACCGCTGCGATTCGGCCCCTTTGGGCGAGAGGTTAGCTCCAAGTATCAGCATGGAGAAAGTGGGGAGAGTTTAAGGCACGTTTATTTATACTCTTGAGGAATACTTTGAAAACATGCAGGGCCAAACATCTCCAAAATTACTGCTGAGTACCTCACCATTATGCATTCTTTGTTGACAATAGGGCCACCAGGGCCTGACGGAGAGAGAGGGGAGAGAAGAGGAGAGAGAGGAGAGAGGGAGGGAGGGAGGGAAAGAGAGAGAGCACGCCTAGTACATACAGGGGGTGGGAGCTGGGGTGGGGGAGGGGCATTATTACTCAGCAGCCGCAGCAGCGCTAGATAGAGCGTTTAAGTCTGCCAATCCATTTTGAATGAACGTGGGTTCAGGAATAAAGTGCAGGCAGAACCAATCTGCTCTGAAGAAAAGAAAAGCATAAAATATTGCACAAAGAAAGGAGAATTTCCAGGGTGGCTTTCATAGCAACCCAAACAGGCAGGTGCACGAAGCACACCATTAGCTTTGTGTGCTAGTTGTAGAAAATATTATTGGTTTGTGTTATTTTTTTTCATGTAACCATACAAAGCCATACTCACGGATGCAAATCATGCTGATCTCCGCCTTGTTGTAAACATGATGCGGTACACTATGACTTCCTTTTGAAATTTCACCTGTATACGCACGCTGCTGACGTGATCTAAAAGTATGCTTAGCTAAAGGTTATTGTTAACTTTAGTCGGAATGGAGTCTAACCTGCAGCTACATTATCCTTACTCAGCATTTCATGTTTTTCAATGGAATCATCTTTTAAACAAAAAGAGTGAAATAGCAGGGAAGGTAACCACTACCTGGAAAAGTTATATAAATACCTGGATCCCACGCCGAAAAAAGAACAATTATTTTAGCAAAGGTTATTGTGGAGATGAATGCCATACGTACTCTGCCCTCTGTACTTCCGAACATAGTGCCTATGACTTTAAATTCATCCCTGAAAAATAAAACTAAGCCAAACAAAATAAATATTCCTATATGTGGAAGAAAAAATACTCTAGAAGAATTTACATATAAAAAGAATCTGGGAATACAGGTAAAATCTTGCAATATTAAAATAATAAATGGGAGAGGAGGGAAGGGGAGCCAAATATATGGTGATGGAAAGAGAACTGACACTGGGTGGTGAACATATAATGCAACACAGACGGTGCGCTGTAGAACTGTACACCTGGAACCTATGTAATTCTTGCTAACCAATGTCACCCCAATAAGTCTAACAATAGAAAAATAATTTTATTTAAAAAAATAATAGCTCTATGAAGCCAAAGTTGTTACTGCTACTGAATCTTTATTAGGAAATCCATTAAAAATCATCATTATATTACAGATAGTTTCATTTTAAACAAAACAAAAATTAAAAACATTTTTATCCACAGTGAAAAACTATATCAAGGAGAACCTTTTTTTAAAAAAAAAAATCTGAAAGAACTGAATATAAGTAATTTGGTTTGAATTTTCTTTGGATTTTATTAGAGGTCTCTCTTCCCCAATTTATGAAAAAAATAAAGACATGTAGAAATACACATATAATTGATCATCAAACTCTATATGAACACTCAGGTTGTAATTGTGTTTAAAGTATTCTGTTTTAGCAAAATGTTTTGTAAATAAAAAACATTGAAAATGCTTGTATAGATAATCACACAAAATTTTATTTGCTTGAAAGCAGATTATACTTAGTATATATGAATAAACACACTACCCAGAATAAACAAGGATTTGTTCATTAACGTTATCAAATCAAAGTATCATACACAGAGAAATCTTAGCATGCGAAAGCTATTATAGTAAAAATAACTACATGGTTTTGAAGAAATATAGATTATAAATACAGAATATATTGCTATAGTATTACATGAAAACATATATATACATAAAATCCATTCATTATACATTTGAAGGCTGCTCAGAAAAAATCCAGCTATAAATGTCTCTATTTTTCATATTACATGGCTGGATACTTTCCGATGGCCCTTATAGTTTATATGCTATTGGTTTACCCTGAATATTAAATTATAATCTGTTTCTGTATTCAAGAAAATCTAGAAAGAAGCATTTTTTTGGTATTGAATATAGGTGTTTATTAAGATGCTAATATTTCTCACTGACATTTAGAGAAAGGGTAATTTTAGAATTTTAGATAAATATATTTTAGAAAACATATCCAAACTTCAAAATTATTTATTTAAATTGAATATATTATGCTATCAAAACATTGTATCAAATGAAATTAACATTTTCAACTAGACATAATAAGGAGGGTTAACAATTTTAAAAGCTCATAGAATACAATGAGCCTGTGCATTTCAGAGAACACTGAAAGGGATCAGATAAAATAAAACATCCTCTAATGTCAGAAGACTAAGATCTATAGTCCCCAAAATAACTTACCATTTTAGTTTATTTTTGCTTACTTTAATGCATATATTATAAGCTTTACCCATCTGAAAATAGAATAAACGACTAGTGCTAACATAAAAAAGTATACTGCATAGTATGCAGAGTTAGAGAAATAAATTTTACTGGAGCTTATTCTTATGCCTTTGTACTTCAGCTTTTTAAATAGTATCACTTGTTTTTGTAAAATACTTTAAGAACATTTTGCATTGTGTATGCATACAAACGTATATTTTGTGTATTAAACATTTACAATGCATTTTATATCTATAATACACCCCCTTACACCAACACTAAATTATTTGCCAAAAGCAAAGACAAAATGTCTCCAAAGAGAGAATGAAGGGAGTAGCTCCTTTTTTTCTTATAAAATGTAACTGAATGAGGTAATATTAATAGTACTTCAATGCATGGAATGTCTCCAATTCACCTACTTACTTATTTAGAGATGGTAATATGCATTTTGTCTTTTGAAAAGAACATCAATTCAAAGAATTATGAAATTCTGTCTTGTAAAAGTAGGCCTTGCATTTAATCTTTGGATGATTCCTCCAGTTCAACTCAACTGACTCCATTTTTATCAGTTCTATTTTTAAGGCTAATGCAGAATTTACTATAGCAACCTAAACCCAAGTAGTTCTCCCTCACGTTCTTTCTTGCTCTAACTCAAACCCACAGAGCCCTCTGTTGGAAGGATTTCGCATTGCATTGCATTGCATTGCCTCTGTTAGGAGCACAGAAAATGTTTGGAAGGCGAACCTTTCTTAATGTTATGCTAACAAGTTTTATTTTAGAGGGCATAGGACACCATGTAGGAAACATAGGTTACATGTAGCTTCCTAACATAACAGAAAACATTTTGTGCCAAAATAGTAAAATACATAAGCACACGATACCTCTATTCCAGAAACTCCAACCTGTGCTGCATTAGTTCCAGAAACGATGGTAAACTAGCAGATTCCACCACTCAGGGTTCTTCAGTAGTAAAACTCTTGGGTGCTGTGAGCACACAAGGGAATTAATCCAGGCATCCTTTGGTTTAGCCCAGAAGAGTGATCTGGAGATCAGAGATACACTCCTCAGGCAAGTAATAATTTAAATGACTTCTAGGAGCTTTTAAAGTTAAAATATTTACATTTATTTGCAACGACAAGATTTTCCTACATTTAAAAAAGCTGTAATCCAACGGGAAGATTCCTGAACTCTTAAGGGTTATTTTTTTTTTAAATATGAGGCTTTTTGTTTAGCACATTTTTAATATCAAATTGAGGTGAGACTGTTGACAGACCAGGGTGCCAACGTTCTTGGACAGCTCGGGGCTCCCATATGCTGCAAACATCCCTCTGGGTCTCCTGTAGGTTTCCTCAACTCATCCAGACTCCTAGCTGGTTTCAGCAGTGGCGGGCTTCTTATCACTTCCCACCAGCCTTATGGCTGCTCCCCTGAGCTGCAGTCAGTCCCATCTCCTCACAGAACCGTGGTCGCCTATCCAACACAGCCCTGCTCCCTCTCACAGGAACGTGCCACACTCAGGCTCATCTTTTATAAAAGGCATTTCTGCTCTGCGTGCTAACTGAATGACTCTTGGGGGTAATGTGGCTGACTTCTTGGCTGGGTCAAGAAGCATCTCAGTTGGCACTGAATAAATTATTTTTGAATGCATTGTATCCATGGAAGTGCCCTCTCAGTGTGTGTGGCAGACAGTTAGAGTTGGAAACTCTAAAATTACCCAACGATTTGCAGAATTCTCCATCACATGAAAGTGCATATTTCAATTATATTTTTGGAAAATTTTAATGGGTCATCCAGCCAAAAGAAAAAAAAAAAAGATGTGTACACATCAGCTTGCCTTTTCCCAAGGACCCATAGCTTGTATGATATCATTTTATTTTTAAGAAGTCAAACATATTCACTTCAAAAAAGGCCTTTTTATGTGTGCTAAGCCACAGGCAAAGGGCATTAGGTCTATTTTGTCAAAGATTCAATTATCCCACATTATTTAAGAAGATATAGAAAGCAGGCCTCAGAAACCTTCTCTGCATGAAAGGAAATGCCCATCTTCTTACCCACAAGCCAAACTAAAGCTTTTCTTTACAACTTGTCCAAAGGACAGTCTCCAACAAAACCACGTGAAAGTTTATATAATGTCTACCTATCTATCTATCATTTTTTTTTAGGAAATGAAAGAAGGAATATAAGCCAGGGAAACAAAACTTAGGCAGTCATGAAAATAAGCAACGGCCCATATGTCAAAATTTGGGAAGGGAATATGAGAACAAACTCAAAAAACCCAAGACAATGGCTGCTCTGATTTTCCCTTCCTTCTTCAGGGGAATCTGTACCGATGTGCCTCTCGTGGTCATCTGCTGCAGGCACGTATGTCTCTTATCTCCTCCAGTAAAGAGAAGGAGAGGGGGCAGTGGGGATGACCATGGCGGTAAACAGAGGCAAAACCAATTCCAGGTGTTTGAGACAATGAAACTGGAGTGAAAAGATCAAAAGAGTGAACGGCATTTTAAGTGTAATTCCAAGACCCATCTATAGACTTAGAAGTGGGATGTGGAGGCAAGGCCAGTTGTCCTAACCTTGAGTTCATGTGCATACTCCTCCAGAATTTTCTTCAGTAACTGTAAGGTAAGGAAGGAGTCCAGCTATACAGAGAATGGTATGCAAAATTTCAACCAAATGACAGGGCAACATCTCCAGCCAAAATTAAATTCAAGGTTTTGGTATACAAGGGTTGTCCAGAAAGTAATCAGCCATGTCATATGAAAAATGGCTGGATTTATTTTTCTGGACAGCCCTCATATATCTCTCAGCTGATTCTGGCCACTTGGTCTCAAATTCCTGAGCTCAGAGCACAGAAACTGGGAAAAGGAACATTTCCCTGGTGAGCAGATTCACCCCTGCTGTCTCCTGGGCGACGAGAGGCCTGTCTCCAGCCAGCATTCAGCACAGACAAGTCACTGTGGCAGTTAGGCTGGCATCAGCACCCTGACAGACTCGGATGTCCTTTGAGATCGAGAGCTCACGTTCGGAACTTCTGGGCCTTCTAGATTAGTCCTCCAGCAGGAGTCTTGGCAGGTTCTGCATGGAATTTTTTACGTGTTAGGTTTCCTGGGTTGACGCCTTTCTATCATTTGCATCTTTGCACCTGAAGGTCCTCATTTTAAGAAACAACATCATCTTTGGAAGATAAAGTAGTTACAGATTAATGTCGCTTTGGGGACACACACTAAGTGTTTATGTGTGAGAAGGTATCACGTACTAAAAATAACTTGCTTAGCACCTCCCCAAACTTCTGATACTGGGAAGGAAAGATGGCTCATCAATGATTAAAATAAGAATCTAACAATAAAAATAAATTTTAAAAAATGAGTAAGAGTCTCTGGTGCTTCTAAAGAAAGTGGTTGCCGGGTATATGCACCTAGTGTCCTCATTAAAATGTTTTGGGATAAGATCTCAACTGACCACAGTGTCAGAGCATCTGGTATTAATTTCTCCCTGTCCTTGCACCGGGTGACAAAAGGGAGCACATGGGTGGTCTGTATAATTCATAAGATGTTGCAAGTACATATTTTAACTTCTTATTTAATTAATGGGAAAAGAAAAATATTTGTATACACATACACATATTCAACATATTCTACAATCAATTTCAAGATTGAAGAATTGCCTGAGTCTTTGCTCTGTCAGTGGAAATAGTTCACAAAATCGCTTGAGGAAATAATCAGACCATCGACAAGATGTATAATACTATTCGTTTTCAACAGGCTGAATTTCAGCAAATTAGATCAAATTTGATAAATTTAATAAAATTATATTAAAAGAAATAGCCCTTTTGAAAACTGTCATAAAATCATAACCTTAGAAATTCCTTTATCCAGAAAAAGAAAAAAAAACCCTAAAGATTTGTTTTCTTCTTCTGAAAAAGTAAATAGGCATTCAATATGGAAACCTGATTTTAAATGGCAACCAGATAAATCTCTAAAAATGAATTAAAGGCATGTCCTAGTGTTTTCTAAGTTTATCTAAGGAAATATCCAAGGAGAACATGACTATATAAACTTCCTCCTCATCTTTGTAGACTCTACATCAAAAGAAAGCAACATTCCAGGAAACAGGCTCATCACTAAGATTCTCTGACAGAATTCGGGAAAGAGCAGGGAGAGGTGCCCCTCCACCGATGATACATGACATGATACAGTCCTTGGAGCTGGATTAATGTTAATTAGCAACACCTTTCTGTGAGTCACCAAGCTTTCAGCCAGCATCCTCGCTTTCTGTAATTTTCTAAATTGTGGAGAAAACAAATGTATCTTTGGCTCATAAGCTGTTAGGAGAATTCTGTCTATATATACATGAGAACAAGTTTTTAAATTTGGGAAGAACTTGCAAGGGCCAATCCTCCTGCTTCTAAGTGCTTTCTCTCTCTCTCTCTCTCTCTCTCTCTCTCTCTCTCTCTCTCTGTCTCTGTCTCTGTCTCTGTCTCTTCTTCTCTCTCTCTCTCTCCTTGCCGCCTCCCTCCCTGCCCAAACCATTCTGGCATTTTATCAAATTGCTCTCTATTAAAATGCTTTATTCATCACTAGATCACCCCTCCCTTTAAAACCCTTGGTGTTAGGAAGTCAAGGACAGAATCCTTGGTTTGGTGTTTAAAGTCAGGTCACCAGATAAAATGCAGGAAGCCTAGATAAATCTGAATGTTTTTCGTGTAAGTATGCAGCATTCGGAACATACTTAGACTAAAGCATGATCCATTGTTTATCTGAAATTCACATTTAACCGGACACCCTAAGTTTTTCCTTGCTAAATCTGGCCAAGACCCATGTCCCAATACCTCAGCAGTTAATCTTCCCATTGTTGCAGAGCCAATCCTCTTCTCCTGTCAAAACAGGGCCACCATGACCCCCACACACCTGCATTTCCCCAACTCCACGCACTTGTTCTGCCCGCCATGCCCGCCTTTATCCACTCTACCAAGACTCGACTCATCTGGAAGGTGCGGTTCAAATCCCATAGCATCTTCCTTGGTTATTCCAGAATGACGTTCTATAACATTCTTTCCATGAGTTAGTTCATCAATCGCCTCTGCCTTGCACTTTATCCCCCACGGCTCATTTTCCAACTTTTGTTGAAAACCTGGATGAGGCTTTAACTTCTCTCCCACTTGGGCTCATACCCTTGAATACTCTGGAGGCCCCATGAGGTCGGATGGCTGCTTCTCTTGCTCCTTGTGCATTCTGACCCAGAGCTTTGCCTTGAGGAGCGCAGTGCACTTTCCGGAAGGAAAGCATGGGTGCACACTAGTGAAGAGAGGCCTACCACGCACTGGGAGTTTAACACGTTATTTTAGTTCGTCCTCACAACAGTGACATTACCTTCTCTTTACAATTGAAAACACTGAGGTCCTCAGACGGGCTGAACAACCTGCCTACGATAGAAGTAACAGGAGCAGAATGTGAACCCAGGTCCGCCCCCTGGGTCGGCACCACGCCACCGCCTCCATGAATGCTGTTGTCACTTGCCGCTGCTGTGACTTGATTTTCCATGTTAGTCTGGAAGGCTCGAGAAGTGAAAACTCCAGGCAAGGCAGCTGAGGGCAAGGCGGCAACAGGAACTTCGCAGAAAGCACAGATTGCAGCTGGGCCAAGCTCTGCCGTCCTGGGAAAAGCAAGAACAGCTGGGGCAGCAGAAGAGACAAACCTACTGCATGGGGTGAGGAAAATTAAGTGAAACAGGAGCAGAGCTGACTCCACATTTCCCGGTAACTGGATGTTTGCAAGCAAACAGCGGTGTGGAGCCAGCCGGGGCCGAGAGGCTAGCCTCTCGCTCTCCCTGTGGGCTGAAGCAGTTGGGGTCTTGCTGCTAAACATGGCTGCATGGAGGAAGGAAGAAGGAAAGAAGCAGCATGCAAAAGCCCAAAGCTGAATTCCCAGCAGAAGCGAGGCGTTTCTGTGCAGCAATTGCCTGTAGGTCAGTAGATTCTTAAGCAGCATGAAAGCTCCCGAAAGGTCAGTGAACATTTTTTTTTTTAATTTCAGGGCACATTGGTGCACCACTGCACGCTTTTTTATTTTTTTAGCTCCAGGCTCAGCAAGGGAGACATGTAGTGATTCCAGGGCCTGGAGCCTCACCCTGCCCTATGGAAAATAGCATCTACCAAAGAAAGACACTATGTTTCACCCGCCTCATTTTTTGGGAGGTTTATCTAGTGATAAATTCCATTTCTGCCTCCATACTGTTCGGAGGCCTCTGCAGTCAGCGTGAGTGAGATAAGAACAGAGGAGCTAGATGTCATTCCTCTAGCTTTTGTGGGTTTATGATGTGGAGGTCTATCATTCCCCCATACTGTGTGTAGTTAAATATAAAACATTTGGAAGAACATTCCAGAGAACTTTCACCTGCCCATTTAGTAGTCTCAGTAGCAAAGACTAAAAGCAAAGTGTGGTTGTCAGGATAAGCAACGATTCCCCCACAATGCCAAAGACGTGATTATAAACTCAGATCAATAGACATCACATAGCAGTGTTGCTTTCATTTTCAGCTCTAACCTTTGAGAGAATCAAGGCTTCAGACTATCAAATTGGATCAACACATCAGCAATGGCAGACACAGATACAATGAGGGTATCTGGGTGTAGCCAGACCATTTGAACTCTTCTTTGTGAAGTGCCTTAGTTTCCTGTCCTGTGTGGATAGCCACACCAAAAAAAGCCTCTCATTGTCCAGTGCTGCTTTTGTCTTAGCATATATCCAAGTGCATTTCCAGTTCACAACTGTGGAATAGTCCAGTTCACATACAGCAAACCTAGAGTCAAATCGTTATAAACCCTAGATGTTGATTAACCTCTCAGTGGTCTATCTAAGACGAGTAGCGAAACCTGAATTGAACGCATGAGGTATTATTACTAATGCCCAAAGATGTACAATCTGTAAACTCTCAGCCAGCTAAACCATCCTCTGCAAGTGACAACTGTCTGGCAACTGAGGCCCCTATTCGGTCCTATAACGCTGTCATACGAGGTCGGCCAACTGCATTCCTGAGCTCATCCTAGAAAAAGTGCTACACACCCCATTGCTGAGTATCCCCACAGTCACCTTTGAAGTACTGCCCTTGGGAAGCTATGCACCGACGTCAGTGCCTAGTCTACCTTTCAAAGCAATTTTGAAACTCTCTTTCTGGAATGGCCATCAGAGCTGTCGTCGTCCCCAAAATTTGACAATTAAGTTTGCAAACTTGCCACTGTGCACTTATGTTGGCAGCGCTGTACAGACAACTCAATAAGGTGCCATAACCTTGGTGAGGTACGACGACAGCTCTGATGGCCATTCCAGAAAATGAGTTCCAAAACTGCTCTGAAGGGTGGAGCAGGCTAGGCACTGGCATTGGTGCATAACTTCCCAAGGGGAGCACTTCGAAGGTGACCGTAGTGATACTCAGCAATGAGGTATGGAGCACTTTTTCTAGGATGAGTTCACAAAATCAATTGCTCCACCTTCTATACTACCTACTAAGAACCACTCCATTTCTGAGGCACCTATGATCTGGAATACTGCCCTACTGAGGTTGATTTTCTGCTCATTTGTCACTATTTCCAATGGCCCAGAGGTTCAGACTTGGGGCATGGACAGAGGATGCTTAGGAAGTAGGACAAAAATGAATAGCAGCGATAGGAAGCCAAGCTCCTTGGATAAAGCTCCAGTTTGTTGCCTATTTTGGAAAGAAATCCTTCAGACTTTGCAAGCACACCCAGATACACTGAAATACAGTCCTGCTAATAAATGGCGACAGTCGGCTAACCACACTGGCTGGCAAGCAGCCATCAGAGGCAAAGGGGTTCTCTCAGAGCTGAACTGAGTCAAGCACGCTAGTGCGCTCGCGCGCTCGCTCGCTCTCCCCCTCTCGCTCGCTCGCTCGCTCTCGTGCTCTCGCTCTCTCTCCCTCTCTCTCCTCCCTCCGTCTTAGGCTGTACACACACACCACTGAGGTCAGGATAGACACTGAGATCCAGAGAAATTCATTCTTTGTCTCTTCCAAGACAAGACATGCTCATGGATTATAAAAATTAAAAAACAAAATCATGTCTGCAGGTGCAAGAAGGCCCAGAGAAGACTATCCTGACTTAGTATGCCATCTTCACACACATGAAGAGGGTGAAAGAAGGCCCTTGAGGAGAAGAGGAAAGGCAGCCAGCCGTATTGTTTATCCCAAAGAAGAGCAGGTTAGGAGGCGATCTGATCACTAGTTTCAAGTACACAAAGGGCATTTTATGGAGGTGATGGTGATTGATTTCTCTCCATATTGGCAGAGGACCTGACAGGAAGAAATGGGCCTAAAGACACAGTTCAGTTAAATGTAAAGAAAAATGAATTGAACTTCAGGTTGATCAAACACGGGAACAGTCGGCAGGGCGTGCAGACAGTTCATTTCTGGAGCTCTGCAGAATAAAATTGTGGTTATGTTCCGGGTGTCTAAAATGATGCCTTCCTGAAAGAACCTGCCCAATGACAACACATTGCTTACTCGAGGTTAATGGGTAGAAAATAAGGATGGAATGTGGAAACTCAGTATTGTGGGGATTATATCATGATGCCTACAGTATTTACAGTATGTTTGGTATTCATTTAACAATGCCAGAGCACACCCTGTGAGTGCTGCCATTGAGCTCCACGCCACGACTCGCCCTGTCAGCTGCCTTAGGCATAGCTTTTCCTCCTTCTGGAGATTTAGCCTTCATTTGGCCACTGGAATACCACTTCATTGGTCCCCCGCCTACTGATTCCTCCTTACCATGCCAGCCTCCAAATGTGGACTAACTCAGGCTCAGTCCTTAGACCTCTTCTCTTCTCTGGTTATACTCACCCCCGGGAGGATCTCATCCAGCCCTGTGGTTTTAAGTACCATTTACATTGGGAACACTCCCAAATTTAGATTCAGCCTGGACTTCTGAAGTCCAAACTCACATAGCCAACTGCCTACTCCAATCTGTAATAGAGAGACATCTAATAAAACCAAGCCTCCAATTTCCCTTCTCCTTTGTCATCAAATGTGCCCCTCCTGCCATCTTTGCCATCTCTGTACGTGGCACCTCCATTCTTCCAGCTGCTCAGGCCCGAGATGGCAGAACCATTCTTAGATCCTGGCTTTCTCTTCACCCCACATCCAATCCATAGCTCTTCTGTCAGTTCAACTTGCAAACCATGTGCATACTTTAACCCTGTCCCCTGCTACCACCCTGCTCCCTTCCTCGGTTCTTGCAACACTGTCTCAATTCATCTCTCTGCTTGCACCCCGCCTTGCCATGTACTAGTAACACAGGGTGATCCTTTAAAAAGGGTTAGTTCACGTCACTCTTCTGCACAAATTTGTCATTGGCTTCCAATTCACTCAGAGTAAAGCCAAGATCCTTGTTGACCCTATTTACTGTGACACAGGACACAGGTGATGGGGCCTCTCTGACCTCCTCTCCTATTAGGCTTCACCTCAGTCACTCACCTCCAGCCACACCAGCCCCCTTACTAGTGCTTGACCAAGCCAAGCATGCCCCCGACTCAGGTCTTGGCGTTTGCCCGGAGATTTCTTTTCTTACACATGCACATGTCTCACCTCCTCCCTTCAGACCCTGCTCAGAGGACACTTTAAGAGTGGTATCTTTCCTGACTAACCGTTATAAACTGGTAATCCCCTCCCAGACCTGTGCCAGCATTCCCTCTCCCCGTTGCTCTGCTCAATTATTCTCTGTATCTGGGGTGACCACAGAATTTACTAGCCAAAGACCTTTATGCTACTGTTAATGACTACTGCAGGTGACACCCAAACCAGGACTTTGCCAAGAAAACCAGGATATATGGTCCATAGTACCTATCATCACCAACGTACTATTTACTCATTTGCTAGTGTGTTGTTTGAGTTTCTTCAGTGAAACACAGCCTCCAAGAAGATAGAAACTTATTGTTCATGATTATATCCCCAATGCCTAGGTCACTGGTCAAAGTAGGTGTTGAATAATTTAATTAAATAGATGGCTGGAGGAGGAAGTATTTCCTGTACTGAACTCAACCTACCACAACCTATAGGTATACCAATAATAACAAAAAACACATTAGCTAAAATTTTGGAATGCTTACTAAATATGTGCCAGACCCCATGATGACTCCTTTACATGCATTGCCATTCAAAACTCCCATCCGTTCTCTTAGACCCACAGTCCAGATTAGGATGACGCTTAGAGGTCGGTGATCTGCCCAGGCGGGTAAATGCTAGAGCTGCCGTTTCAAGTCGCATCTCTCAGACTCTCAAATGTTTTCAAAGGTCACCCTCATGACCTCTTGACCTGACCCTCTGCTGACAATCTGCGTCAAATCCACATTCACCGCAGCCCTCAGAGGTGCCTTTCTAACACACACACTCCTACTTAAGGTTCCATGCCTTTCCATCGCATTCCGAACAAAGCCCAAACTCTTCCACCAGGCGTTCAAAGCCCACTGAGGCAGAGTGAGCCATCCTGCCTTGGGCACCTCACCTGATACCACTCCCCAGCGTCCCCTCCCACCCCTCCTGAGACACTAATGTCTCTGCAGAGGCTGCAACTCCTATTTGTCTTCCTGTCCCTTGGGGAGAACTAGTTCTTCAGCCTCGTTTCTATGCAAAAACTGCCCATCCTCACCAATTCTGTCAAAGTCTGACCCTCTTCCATCCTACCTGCTCCATAATATTTCTCAGTGCCCCCAGAAGGAAAAGTTAATTCTCTCTCTCCCAAATTCAAGAATGCTTAGTTGAGCTCATTCATTGTTTATTACTCTATGCCTGTTGAACTATTTATGTGTCATCATTAGAGATTTGCGAAGACAGGAGCCATGCTTAATCCCTACTTGTAACCTGATGACCCAGCAGAGGGCTTGGCTCAGAGGAGGAGCTAAAATGGTACTGATTTTGCTGAATGTGTTGTGCGTGGATCGTTTCAGAAGCAGTTGGAGAGGCCGAGTTGAAGCCAAGATAGAAATTGTAAAACATTCACATGTAAGTGAAACACTCACGTGTAAGTGAACATGAGAAATTTAAGAAAACAAGTGACAAGTGAGAAAGCCTTAAGAAATGCCACATTTAAGGTGGAAGTAAAAAAAGGTGTGAGTAATTTTTTAAGAACAATTTGCTATACATAATCCTATATAATATGTAAATATATGCAATATTACATAGAATCAAATGAATAAATTGCATAATGATAGAAATATCTTCTCTTTTCCTGGGACTTCTATCTTGGCCTTGATCATTTGGTCTCCCCGTGGAGTTAGATTTCAGAGCAGACCCCATCAGAATCTATATGTAAGAAATACATGTGTATTATTATATGTACCTTTATAACAGCAATTTTAGGGACAAATTAGACACTTGCTAAGTGAAATCAGTCCTTTAAACTACTATATAAATTTGCTTGATCTATACACCTATTTTGAGGGTGGGAGGTTGGGGGAAGGCTGGGTCTAACACAAATTAAAAATAAAAAGCTAGGGAGTTCCCTGGTGGTGTAGTGGCTTAAGGCTTTGGCGCTGGCGCTGTCAGCACTGCGGCCTGGGTTCGATTCCCAGCCAGGGAGCTACCCACATACCAAAAAGCAAAAATAAATAAATAAATAAATAATTTAAAAAAAAAAAAAAGCTAAATAAAATGTTAAAATATAGCCCTACACAAAATAAATCAATTTCTTTGTCTTATATTGACACAGCATATAGCATTATATATAGGTTTGAGATAAATTGTGAAAATCTTGCAAGTGAGTACATTCGGTTTACAACTTGCTATATTTTGCAGGTCGAACATGAGAATAATTTCAAACTTTTGAAAACAGACCGCACAAATCTCTATTACGCCAGGACACCGGGCAAAGTTTGCAAGGACGATAAACCACTCTAGCCTGACTTGCACCAATACCCAAGCTATAAATTACTTCACAGGCAATTATATCACTGAATTAGTCTGTCCTTTGGCAAGGTGACTGTTAAAAGTATTATCCCACTGAGCAAGCAGAGGTTTCGAGTGGGAAATGTGTGTGTTCGAGCAGGTTGTTAAAAGGTACGTTTGGGTCTGAGCAGCCTTCCCTGCATTATCATCACAGGCACAGCCGGAGCTTCTCTGGGTTTCTGTGCAAAACCCTGCTCCTGCCTTTTGTTCTGGGCATCGCTTTCATTAGGGAGGCTATGGCAGCATTTCCCAGGTGTGTTGCCGGGACAAAGGGCATTCATTCTACTGGTGCCCAGGCATTAAAGATAAAGGACCCAAATTACAGTAGGATCCGCGTTCGTGGATAAATGAGGCAGGGAGAAGACGGTTTTACCATGCTTCCTGGACAATCCTACCATTCATTCCTGAAGGATAGAAGTTTTAGCCAAGAGAGAAATAGATGGTTTGTTTCTCTGCTTTGAGAGACAATGGGCAGCCCCATGAACGTTCTGCCTTCTTCTGTATGTAGGAGAGCCCTTTAAAATGCTAATTTCCCAAGCCAAGACAGCAGTGATGTTATTTAGAAATACATCTGTTAGGGGGCAGGATGATCTACACTTTCCCACCCCAGAGTATTATAATAGACTTCCACCAGAGACGTGAGGGGAGGAAGAGGTAAATTAATACAAAAACCCAGCCCGTGATGGTCCATGCTAAGTTGACCAGACATACTGTTTTAAACAAACTGAAAACAAAAGTACTGTCCCGTTTAAAATGGTACCTAGGCTCGGCCTAGTCTCATTGGACTAAATCGAGGTGTCAGTAGGCCGACCATACATACCATTTGAAACAGGACAGTCCCTTTGCTTACTGTCCCAATTTAAATTGTATGTCTGGTCAGCCTACCACACACTGAACAGAGCACTCTGTATTCATTAACTCATTTAATCTTCATTCAGCTATTATTATCTCCAATTTTACAGATGAGGAAACTGAGACACATGAAGATTATGTAAGTAACTCAAGACTACATAGAGAATGGCAGAGATGAGATTTAAAACGCAGGGAGTCTAACTCTAGAATCTCCCTTCTTAGCGAATATACTCTGAAGACATGGTTTCTCCCCACTGAATAAACGAAGTTTCAATTAAAACCCAGTCTTGTAGATCCATAACAACAGCTGTTATTTCCTCCTTTAATAAATGATTTTGCTCCTCTCCCTTCTTTGTGGGTTATTTGACTTCTCACCTGACTCTGTAGTGAGGCATCCTGACTTGATTAAAAATATTTTACTGTTGAAAAAGGCTGAAGGACATAGAACTTGTCAGCAGCTGCCCAGACTGCAGAACAACAGGAGAAAGCAGTAAGGGAAGAAGAGATTTAAAAAAGGTGCTAATATTTATTGAGTCTCCAAATTAAGTACGATGTTCTAGCACGTGTTAGTTTTCTAGGACTGCCATGACAAGAGTACCACAAATGAGTGCTTAAACGACAAAAATGGACTGTCTCACAGATCTGGAGGTTAGAAGCCCAACAGCAAGGTGTCAGCTGCATTGGCTGTGACGACTGTGTCCCTAGACCCTCGCCTTGGCTTGGAGAGGGTCATCCTCTCCCTCTGTCTCTTCATGTCATCATCTCTCCTCTATGTGTGTCTGTCTCTGTTCAAATTCCCCCTTTGTGTCAGGACACCGGTCATCTTAGATTAAGGCCCACCTAAGGTCTTCATTTTCACTTTTTTACCTCTTTAAAGGCCCTAGCTCCAAATAAGGCCACATTCTAAGTCTAAACTACAGGTTGGACTTCAACATGTGAATTTAGAGGGTCACAATTTGGTCCATAACAAAGGTCACAGAGCTATTAAAAGGTATGGCTGGGATTCTAATTCAGATTTTTCTGATACCAGGAGGTGTTCTGTTTAATATCATGCTGCTTCGCACTTAAAGATCCATGTGTAACTTCCAACACCCATTTCTGGGACTCCCAATAATCAATGCAAGGCTCTAAACTGGTAACAATAGCCCAAGGATTTTCTTTCTGAAAGTAGACATCTTAAACCTCTGTCTCCCCAACATCTCTTTCCTCCCACTGGAAATAGCACCCTATTATTTCCTCCTATTGAGGGGTTGATCCCCCTCACACACTATGTATTCTGCTTGGCTGCCAATCTCAGCACCTCCTCCCACACCCATTAGCTCTCAAACAGCACCTCTAGCCCGTGGGTCTGAGGGACGTAAATGCTATCCTCACTTTTCCAGAGACAATGTCCCCACCACGCAGCGAAGCCCCGACTCTGAGTCTATATGCACCTCATAGAAAAGCCAAGTGAAGAGGCTGACACATGAGAAAACAGACAGAATAGACCAACAGCTAGAGACGTCGAGGTCAGAAACTCCTTCAGGGTTGGGTTTTATCTACCCTGAGTCTAGCTCTACCCCAGCCTTTGCATGGATTGGTTATAGAGTCAACAAGCGATCCCTTTCTCATTTTTTTCAAGATAATTTAAAGATTATTTTACTCACTTTCCCTCAATGTTGGTTGAAAGCAAATAAATCCTGAATCTCATTTTTATGTACGTAATTGCAGCACAGAATTTATAATGTACGAAGTACCCTGATACAGAGAAATGTGTCAGAAGTAGAAATCATATAGTCCTATTTCAGAAACTAAGTATTTGAAAAGGCCCTAACTCTATGTTTTTCATTTACACCATAATCACTTTGACTCATAATTTCACACAGTAACCCCTAGAACAAACCATCAAGATGGTTAATCCATTTTAAGATGAAAAAGTGAAAATTAATAAAAGTAAATATGTGGCCTACTATCAATGAATAGCTATTACCAATGAATACATTTTGGAGCTCATCATTACAAGTCATTTTTTAGACCAGAAACTTAAACTATTCTGTGTCACATTTGAAATAAAACTATATTGCATCCTCTAGAATAAAAAAATCAGAATATGTTGACAAACACCATAAAACAACTGTTCATTACATAAACACCTTTATTACCTCGTCCTGTTTTTCTACATTAATCTTAAACTTATTTCCCAGACTTATGCTTTACAAATTAGTTTTATAATCTGTATCTTAGCAAATAAAATTAACAATAATTTCTACAGGGATAGCATCTTCCTCAATAATGAAAACCAATGTCTAGAAAGACCAACTTTAAAAAATTGAGAAGTTAAGATTTCTGATAGGAAATTTGATATCTCCAATACAAGAACACGTTATATTATGTAAGATGTCACATATCTTCAGGAAGTATTCTTCCTGCCATTGTCATTTAAGAAAAAATTAAATGACATGTGCACATGGTATACAAACTGTTATAAGAATATTTCACCCACTTTGAAGTAGCGTATTTTCTAATAGCTAAAAGAAGAATAAGACATATAGGACAAGTACCATTTGAATTTGATTTTTATATTTCTAGAACTGTGTATATACTGTTAGTGTTTAATAAATATTTATCTAGTGGCTACATTTATATAATAGATCATCTTTAACAGAAACATATTCCTAAGTGCTATATAATAAACAACTGCTTTATATCATATATTAGACTGGCCAGACATACTGTTTTAAATCAGGACAGAAAACAACAATACTGTCCCATTTTAAATGGTACATATGGCCAGCCTAGTCTCACTGGACTAAATTCAAGGTGTCAGGAGGCTGACCATATGCACCATTTGAAACGGGACAGTACTTTTGTTTTCTGTCCCATTTAAAATGGTACATCTGGTCATCTTAATCATATATACATAGATGAAGATTTAAATATAGGCAGACAAAATCTGTAGACAGACATGGGTATTGACATACATATATACGCAGATGCAGATAATGGTACAGGCGTAGATATAGACACACTCACAGATATGTAGATACAGGTGTAAGTATAGCCATAAGATATGGACGTAGACACATAACATATCATATGAGGGATTTCTGGTTTTCTGCCTAGAGTAGACATCTGTTATTTCTATCTCTCCATCATCCCCTCCCCACACTGGAAATGACACCTCTTTATCTACCACTGCATGTTCTAGTGGCCTGCATGTCACAGCTCCTCCTTGCACACCAGAAAGAGCATGGACTCAGAAACCCTCACCGAGTACTTTTTCCCTTGGGCTTTTGGATGGTAAATAGGTGATACCAGACTTCCTAAAGGCAATGTCTCCTTCACAAAAAGAAGGTTGAAGCTTGAGATTTTGAGTACCACATACAAAAGCCACATGGAAAGACTAAGCTAGAGAGACAGACAGACAGATGTTATGACCAAGCTCCATGGTATTCATCTGCTTCTCCCGGATTGCAATGAAAGATAAGAAAAGCAAGATAGGGAATTCAAGTCCTGTGAGAGAAAAGAAGTTTTCCTAAAGTTTGGATGTGAGAGTCTCTGGGAAGCAGGAGGGGTGTTAAACACTGAAACGGGAGACCACGGCCTCTTCTACCAGGAGGTCTTTAAATAAAAACACATACATGCTCTTTTGTCTCAGTGATTTACATCTCCATTTTCTCAAAACGCATTTTTCTCATTCGGACTTTAGATTAAATAAGGAACACGATGTGAAAGGAGAACTTGGAAGTGTGTGGACAGGGATGGTTGGGGCCAGGCTGGATACACAGAGGTCCCATCCTCCAGTGTCCTCTCTACAGGCACATTCGTACCTGTCACTCACCTGTGCAATTCTCCCAAAGAAAATTAGGGCACGCGTACAATTAATTTTACAGCAAGATGAATGAGCATGTGGAGCTGTACCTTGCAGGGAGCAGAACTGGTTTTTGAAACAAATAGTCTTTAATGTTCTATGTTGGTTGGCTAGATAGAAATAAGGAATAAGAAAAGAACCTTGATACAGAATTCACATAAACTCTCTGGAATGACCCAAATATTTAAGTAATTCAGGAAAGAACTTTCTTCTGAGAAAAACCACCCATATGCTCTCTGAGCCTCTGAAAATAGGCTTAGTTCTTAATTGAGACTGTAAGCCTTCATTTTGAGATTTAAAGGGAATTCAACAATATGCTTGTGCCTGTGCCTTTTCTATCAAATGGAGCAACATATAAAAACAAAAGTTGTTCAGAGTTAAATTATTTTACACAAGTTCATTTTCACCCCCAACCCTCTAAGGCTAACTAAATTATTCAGATGAACCATCAAAATACAATTTAATATTATCAATAATGGCTGTGGTCTGTGACTGCCTAAATGAGTTAAGACATATTAAAGGAACCTAGTTATATGAGGGCTATCCAGAAAAAAATGCAGCCATAAATGCCCCTATTTTTCATATCACATGGCTGGATACTTTCTGGACAGCCCTTGTATGTATAAATTTGAATTATACTACGAGTTACTATTGTCAGTGCTTAATAATTAGTATTTTAAAGAATAATGTGTATAGTTGCTGCAGGGCTATGAAAGGGAGCCATTTACTAAGCCCCTCTTATGCCACTTCTATTGGTTTATTACAAATACAGTAAAGAAGAGATCTTCAAACTGATTCAGATGATTCCCAGGAGCAACCTCCCCTTAACACACTCCCAACTCTTCCTTCCAATCACGACACAAAAAAGTACCAGAAAGAATGGATTTATTTTGAAGGATACCAAAAGTATAAGCAGTCCTAACTTACTGATGGTTTGACTTATGATTTTTTTTAATTTTATGATGGTTCAAAAGCAATATGCATTCAGTAGAAACCATACTTTGAATTTCAAATTGTGATCTCTTCCTGGCGAGGTGATGTGCAATACTATATTCTGTCATGACGCTGGACAGCGACACCAAGCCACAGCTCCCAGTCAGCCACGTGATCACGAGGACAGACAACTGATACCCTACAGTACATTCATTGTTAGATGATTGTGCCCAACTGTACGTTAACGTAGGGGTTGTGAGCATGTTTAAGGTAGGCGAGGCAAAGCTATGCTGTTCGGTAGGTTAGGTGCATTAAATGCATTTTTGAGTTAGGATATTTTCAACTCTCAATGGGTTCATCAAGGCACAACCCCATTGTAAGTAGAAGAACATTTCTATTACTGTATATAAAATATTTATTTATACTAGAAATCGATAACATCATTTTCACATGATAAAGAGTTGTACTATCAAAAATTGAGACATTCTCAATGACCAAGAAGATTATTTAAGCTTGAATTTCAAGAATCTTTTCTATATGTGAGAAACACACACACATTCAGAAAATTTTTTGTTATCTTTCAAATTATAGAAGCCATCACTTCTAATGTCACATATATTTTATGGAATAGGTTGATACAATGCACCGTAGTCCTAGTCCCACTACTATTTTTCAGACATTTTTTGCTTATTTACCTCACTATATTCTTAAATATAAAACATATTTAAAAATAAAGCAAAATGAAACTAATCCACTAGATTTAAAAATATAGTACAAAATATTCCCATCAAAGAGACAACTAAAGTTCTTCAAGTAATTGTCATTGTTGTTCTACCATGTTAATAAGCTTTCTTTCTAAACAATTTTGAAGTCCCCTTCTAAAATGAATGCCATCAAAATAAATTTTAAATCTCCACCAACTTTTAATAATGTGCTTAAATGTTGAAGAACACTTAAATGTTCTATGATTATTATTAAGACAAAAGGAAAGGTTTATCTTTGCTTTGTGGTCAAAGACATAGGTAAGCTCAAAATGTGACTATCAAACGCTGGTGGTTAGCAACCTAAAAGTAACTTCTCCCTTGAACCAGCCTTGCTGTTCCTGCCAGAGACGTCAGACGCGACACTACCATTCATGGACAGCTGACACACCTGCTCTGTCTTCACACGATGTACCCTACGACAGTAACTGCTCACACCTCCCTGAAACCGCTCCCTGATCCCCCGGCCTCACACAGGTCCTGGGGTAGGCATCCCCGCCACCCATCATCATCCCCAAAACTTCCACAAACCATACCACAGCTCTGAGCACCCACTTAGAAAAGTCTCATTAAATCCAGTCTAGTTTATATAGCATAAGATTAGGTTTAACTAATGCCAGAAAATATAGCTAATAGGACTTCAACAAGACCAAAGTCTATTACTATCTTAGGGAAACCAAGTCCAGGGGCGGGCAATTCCAGGCTGGTAGGTAGAGTCCTCTGTGACCTTACAGGTCTGCTATTTATTTTCATTATATGACTTCATCTCACCACCCAAAAGGGCTGCTTAAGATCCAGCCCTCCTGTCTTCTAACCAGGAAGAAAGAATAGAGTTTAAAATGAAGTTTGACTTTTATCAACAAGGATTTTTTACAGAAGTGATATATGGTACTTCCGCTTACATCTTATTGTCCCTAACAGCCATTTGGCCACACCTATCAATGAAGCTTTGGAAATGCAGTCTTTATCAAAAGTAGCCAACCAAAACTCATGGGATTTTATTGCTAAATGAAAATAAAAGAACTACTATTGAGGGATTAGCAGTCTTTCTTTCCTCACATCTGAAACCCTTTAGAATTAAAAACATTAAAGCATGCTATTACAAGTAGCCAACTTAGAAGAGATAAGGATGGAGAAAGATCAGAACTATGATAACTTCAGGTTTCTCATTTGGGCATCACACTACACTGTAGAATCATCTTTAAATAAACAAAATCTGTAAAAATCTGTTATGGCAGGTACTTCAAAAAACAAACAAAATACTCATGAATAAAATACCACTGAGTCTATGTGGTAATCTGAAATACCACATAGACTCAGTGTATTTTAGATTACTAAAAAATACATACCTAGAAAATCAGAAATTATATCCCATTAGAAAAGACTCAACCACAACCAATCCTGTAACTGTGAACAAGGAATATCTCCAAGTCCTTTATTGAATTATTGCTTAATGTTAGGTATTACATTTCTGTGAAAATAAGTAGATTTGGAATTTATCCGTTTGGAGAGCAACTTAAGAT
>PVJL010014090.1:0-29446 GCA_004026885.1 Lyroderma lyra | reverse complement strand
TTCCATGTTAAATTGTTTTAATTCCAAACTCAAGCTATCACTTAGTAACTAGCCTTGTGGATGTGACAAGGTATTTGAGTTCTCTGAGCTTAATTTCCTCTTCTGTCAAAAAAGGATAACAATAGTACTTACAGACTGCAAAGAGGATTAAGAGCTAATGTATGAGACACACTTAGCTAAGTGTCTGGAATTGAGTAAGCTCTCAATAAATCTTATTTGTTATTGCTGTTATTATTGTTTAAGCTAGCTTCTGTTGGAGTTTTGCTACTCACAACCGAAAGAGTCTATTTAATCATTTAGTTAGTGAAATATTTGGTATCATCATTGCCTTCCATATAAATGCTAGATTCATAAGATCTCAATTAATGGGATATACTTGCAATGCAGCTAATGTTGCATAAATTAACTTCCAGTATTTCCTAAATGGGATTTTCCTCCAAGATCAAGGAATGGCTCTTTTATTATTTCAAATCAAATTATGACATTAAAAAAAAGACAAAATTCTTTTAGTTACTAATCTTTGATTTAACTGAGGCATTAGAATTTAAGAAAAAGTCCTGAACTTTTGCTTTTGGGGAGGTTTTGGATGATTGTTTCAATTTTCTTGCTGCTGATTGGTCTATTTAGTTTTTCTGGTTCTTCATGATTTTGCCTAGAAAGGTTATATATTTCTAAGAACTTGTCCATTTCTTCTAGGTTATTGAATTTGGTGCTGTATAGTCCTTCACAGTATTCTTGTATGATCCTTTGTATTTCTGTGGTATCTGTCATAACTTCTCTTTCATTTCTGATTTTGTTTATTGGGGTCTTTTCTCTTTTTTCCTTAGTGAGTCTAGCCAGGGGGTTGTCAATTTTATTAATCTTTTCAAAGAATCAAGTCTTCGTTGCATTAATTTTTTCTATTAATCTTTTCATAGAACCAATTTTTGTTGCATTAACTTTTTCTATTGTATTTTTGTTCTCTTTCATTTAATTCTGCTCTAATTTTCATTATTTTCTTCCTTCTGCTGACTTTAGATTTTATTCTTCATTTTCTAGTTCTTTAAGATGTATTGTCCAGTTGTTTGAGATTTTTCTGATTTCTTGAGATAAGCCTGTAATGATAGAAATTTCCCTCTTCATACTGCTTTTGCAGCATCCCAATAATTTTGATGTGATGTATTCTCATTTTCATTTATTTCTGTATATACTTTGATATCTTTTATTTTATTTTATTTTATTTTATTTTATTTGACCCAGTGGTCCTTTAGTAGCATATTGTTTGTTCTCCAGGTATTTGTGGGGTTTTTTTCCATCTTTCTTTTTGCAGTTGATCTCCAAGGACTAGATGGCTTCATTAGTGAATTTCTTATTCACAATGGCCAAGACATGGAAACAAAGTGTCTTTCCATAGATGATTGGATAAAGAAGAAGTGGTACACATACATGATGGAATATTACTCAGTCATAAGAAAAGATGAAATACTCCCATTTGTGACAGCATGGATTTATCTTGAGATTATCATGCTAAAGAAAATACATCAGACAGAAAAAGTTGAGAACCACATGACTTCATTTGTATGTGGGATATAAACCTGAAAGCAAAAAATGAACAAGACAAACAAAAAGTCGTAGACACAGACAACAATTTAGTGGTTACCAGAGGGTAAGAGAGGGAGGGGAGGAAGAAGAGGATAAAGGAGGTCAAAGATGTGGTGACAGAAGGAGAGCTGACTCTGGGTGGTGAACACATGATGCAATAGGAAAACAATGTATTATAGAACTGTATAGTTTAAACCTGTATAAGTTCACCCTAATACATTTAATAAAAATTAGAACAAAAACCCTGCACACATAAGAATTTAAGAAAAAGTAAGCCTTATACATAATTTATCTGGTAGGCAGAATAGGCACTGAACATCTGGCCATTATCTTTTGCGAAGTCCCTAGGTAACACTGCAAAGGAATTGTGTCACACTCAGTAGATGCCATCTTCACTCAGGAGTAACTGTAAGGTTTTCAATGCAGACACTGTGTTTATGAAAGTTTTCCCTTTAGGTCTCCAGATACATAGCACGTGTGTCACCGAAAGAGGAGGGAACAGAAATGATGGGAACATAAAACATTGAGTAGAGCTGCAAAGAGTGAGACTTCTCTTTGACACATATTGTACAACATTTCCAAAGTTTTGGGGATGTTTTTGGTATATTTAACTGGCAAAAGATTTTTTAAAGTCTGCAGCTCTTTTCTTTTTTCTTTATCAGTGACAATACGTGTCTGGGCTGACAGTAATCTGTACAGTGATAGCTTTAATTACAAGTCTGATATGTCTCTATCAGTCTGCTTGCACCATTCCTAGTTTTACACTGGCTTGAAAAAAGTCTTTAAAATAATGTTAAAAGATGACATTTTAAATCCTGTTCTAGTTCCTGGAGTTAGCGATGTTATATGTTGAAATTTATTGGAGCAAAGTGCTTTCCTGCTTGGCATAACACCACCTCCTTGCTTCTTTCTCTAACTGTAAATTTTGGAGATAGGTTAAAAAGAGGTCAAGGGACCAAGTTGTCAAGGAAGAATTTTGATATAATTTAGCTAAGCTTTGGAAGAGGTGTTCTAATATTTCTCTTACAAGTTAACATACACTCACATATAGATAGCCTGAATAAAACAACAACTTAATACAGAAAAGACAGCCTTAAATCAACCTAATGTGCTTATAACGAACTATTGGTTCTGGCTGAGGAGATGGAAAGGTGTAGGAGGATGTGTGTATGTGTGTGCACGTGTGTGTATGTGTTTATGTGTCTGTGTATGTATCTGCGAAACCATGTTTGTTGGGATAGGAAACAAAAGGCATCTTGACTTGTTTTCAAGTAGTTTTATTTTTAAAAGGAAAACTAAACTTCTTTTCTGAATCTAATAACTTTTATGATCTGTTAGAAAGCTTTTTAATGCAGTCTACTTGGGAAAGATAGTTTACTGAGTTATATATGCAAGAAATGATTATTTGCCTCTAATAATCATCAGCGTATCTGAAATTGCAAAAGTCTTTTATGTTTAAAACAAGTGTAAAGTTTTTGGTGAAATTCCAAATTGTTATTGTTATTTTCCTTTCTTTTTTTTTTCTTTTATTTTGTTTTTGTTTAGGAAATAGAAAGCAAAGTAGTCTATGGAATGCCCTCTTAGTAGTGCAAATTGTATTGCTTTATAGGTTCTCGAGGGGAATTGGAAGTTTTACTATAAACTAGTTTGTGGCTGTAGAAACTACTTACTCTCTTATTCTCAGTTCTCTTATCTATAAAATAGAGTAATAATATCAGCCAATCATAGTATTTTTAAATAGAGATTAAGATACTGCCTGTAAGTGATTTACCCTCATTTTGGCACAGAGTAAGTGCTCAATATATAAAACTGGAGGTCTTAGAAAGCTTGAATTATGTAATTTTTAGAAAAAGGATTTCTCTTGTTTTGCTCCAGCATGACCTCTTTTGAAGTAGCTGTCTTTCTGGAAACATCAAGTGCTAACCCAAGATGTCTGAATTCACATTTGTTTAAAACGTTTAGAAAAATACACCTGTCCAGCCTCCTTGCTCTTTTTTCCTGGGCTATTCCCTGAGGAGGGATACGCCGTGGTCTTCTTTCCTATGTTCTTGCTTCCGTGTGACTGCTCGTTAGCTGGAGTCAGCTTTCCTTCCTGAGCACCAGTAATCAGTGTGATTCCAGACGGGATTCACGTGGTAAAGCCTTTAAAAGGTCCCGGTGGCTCACAGCTCCCCAAGTGTGCATCTTTAGCAGATGGTTTCTGTATTTCCATTTTGCGGCCATTGTTATCAGCATCCTAATTTTGAAATTCGTTGTATTTCTCTTCTGTTGGCACCCTATGTAGGATCTATTCAGGTTTCTGCTGGTGGTTGCAAAGGCTTGGTGAGTGACTGTATCCAAACTTTTCATTGTATAGTCCTGGTTAGAATTTAGAGCTTACTTTTCTGTTTTGTAATCATATTTAAATAAAAATAGTCATTTAAAAGGCCAATGGCATGCGCAATGTTAGAAGCCGTTGGTTACTGTCCATTGAAGGCCTTAGCACTGGATTGAGTTCAGGGTGCTAAGAACTGTTAACATTTGTGCAAAAGGAAGGAAGATGTAGAAGGGGAAGAAAATGGCTGATTTTTTTTTCTGATATAATTTCAGTCATGGCCAAGATTTTAATTATCAGGTTAATTGTTTCCTAATCCCATTCCACATCCCACTATCTTCCTCTCTTCCTCCGGTGCCCTTCCTTCGCAGCACTGGGTGCTATGCCTTCATTCATTTCTGAGCAAATACCTCCTCACTCTATATTGCTCCAAATTTTCTTTCTTCTCTTCTTTATTCTATTATAATTCTCATTACCTCAGTTCATTTGTCATTATAGAGATGATAGGAGAAGAGTGATCCAGTACAACTAATTCACACTCCTATCTTTAAAACTTCATAGATACCAAGAATGATTCTAGGTATTTTCCATAGATTAAGTTACTTAAAGCCTCACAGATACCATATGAAGAAAGTCTTATTGTTATCGATGATTTAAAGATGAGCAAATGAGCATGCGGTCATATAAAATTGTGTGTTTATGTCACATAGCTTGTAGGAGTAGAACTGGGATTTCAATCCAAGTTGTTTAACTCTAGACTCAATGCATTTCACCATTGTGTTATCCTGTATTAAAGTGGATGTATGTGTCACTAATTAGTTTCAATCCAAATAAAATCATTGGCTTTTTAAATGATTATTTTTACTTCAATGCGATTATAAAACAGTGGCTTCACCTATTGTCTCATGACAATAGACAAATAACCAAACCTAAATCATTAAAAGTCAAGATAAATGATAAGAAGAATCGTAAGGTTGATGTGATTGAGAATAATAATGGTTACTTAAATAGGGTGCTTTGTGAGATGTTTGTTAGGGAAATGACATTTAAACGCAACCTGTCCCCAAGGAGCCCACAAAGCCTGGTGTGGGACACAGACCAGGAGACAATGACATATGATTCAGTTTGATACCACAAATCTGAGTGTGGTGATGAGAGAACAAAGAGGAAGCAACTAGTTTTGTGCTGGAAAATCTCCACAGAACTCATATACATTGGGGCTGGGACACTAAGTATGACTGGAGAGTGCTAGATCATGTGTTCTCTATATTTTCCTAATGCCAGAGGGCTTATGGTGCAGACACGTAATAGGCTTTTTAGTGGGTCTTGTGCTGTGTCACCCAGACCATCAATACCACTCAAAGGAGTCACTCTTTTGGGGAGTGCCTTGCTGAGGGGAACCTGTCCAATAACTAGTCAATTGAGGGTGGGAGAGGTAAAAAAGGCTCAGTTCCTTCGCTTCAACCTGAAGGTTTCTCTTCAGAGGTAAAGGTTCATCCATTTCAGGGCTATCTGTAGAATCTGATCAGCTAAGGCCTTAGTTGTGACTTCATTGCAATTCACCTTCTCCCTCTGTCCAACCCTGTTTCCTTTATGTCCCACAGTTACTTACCTTCAGTGAACTCCCGCACACAAATGTCAGTCATCGAGTTTGCTCCAGGGAAATTGACCTGCAACCAATTCTCAATAAATATTTATTGATTGGTTGCTTGACTGAGATTTATTTAGGAATAAAGACAGCAATAGAGCATACATTAATAATTATTATTGATGGTTACAAATATTAGAGGTATCATTGTGAAAATTAACTTCCATATGCCTCAGTAACATTCCTTTGTGCAGTGTGCTTTGTTACACAGTTTTTGACTCTTTTGGAGAAAATTAGTAATGTTGATGTTTAAACAGAATTGAAGTGAATAATCATTCCAAACTCGAGGAGACTGTCAGAGGCAGCAAATGACAAACTCTCTGCAGATGGGTAATTTGGTTTTAATGCATTATGAATAATTTCCATAATACTGCTGAGGCATAAGTAAAATTTACGCCAAATGGATCATCTCTGGCCTCAAGGCAAACTCCAAACTATCACAATTCATGGAGGAAGAGTCATTTAATTGTAGTTAGATGCAGGCATAGATAAACATTAGTAATTGCTTACCATTGTTTTAAGTCTAGGTTTTTCTGGAGACGGTCTCCCTTGTCATGATTTCAGGCTGCCACAGTTTTAGAATCTGTGATAGAGGAACTCCAATTTTTAAATTATTGATATCCCATTGCAACTTTTGATTTCAGAAGTTTTACACTTACTGGAAATGTCAGTGCTAAAGTTTTTGCTTGCATAATCAGAGACACCTCCCCAAGCCTTATTATTTGACTTTCCTATCCAGCTTTTTGGAGATTTCGAGAGACAATGTATAGCCTCCCCTCGCTGTGTCAATCAAACACTGTTGATTGTTATTCAGTGTGAGACTGAGATGACTGATAAATGAGTAAAATTAACAGCAGAATTAGTTTTTAATTTCCTTTTCCCTTGATTGCTCACAGTGTGTGTTTGCAAAGGCATGAAATTATGGCACCTCTTTTGTATCAGAAATGCCAAGAGATTGTTTAATTTGCAGTGCTAAAAATGATGCTTTTCAAGACCCATTACTATGAAGGCAACATGAAAGAGAAGCATTTTAAGAGGGCAAATGAAAACAAAATGGTTTCAGTTTTGCTTTTCTTAAACTTCCTTCTGTACTGTCATTTTTTTTCCTAAAGAAAACTTTCTAAGGATACATACGATTTGCATTCTCCCAGGACTTGGCTGTCTCATTCTTCCTCCCCTTTTTTCCTCCTGGTCGTCTTCACCTCTTCCCCTTCTCCTCTTCCTCCTTCCTCTCATGTTCTTTCTCTTCCTCTTCTTTCTCTTCCATTCCTTTTTCCTCTTTTTGGTGGTAGTTTAGACTTACCAGTTCGTCTGCATTAGTGATCGAGGGGATCGTGGAAATGCATGGGCAGGGGATATACACTTGTCCTTTCTTTTTTGGGGTTATCCCCAACATGTTAATGATCAGACCAGTCAGCACTCTGCTAGAAAAATGTTCTGGGTCCTTGATTTGGTCTTTTCTTTTTATTGTGCTAAGAGCTTGGGCAAGTTACTTAGTTACTAATTAATCACTTAATCGTTATTTACTTGGCCTCCCCCAGCAACCACGTGTTTCAGTATGTGCCAAGAATAAAATGGACAAAATAGCATGGCACTTGCCTCATAGGAATTGTAGTCTAAAGAGCATAGGAAGTGGAGGGTAGATTAGTGATGATGATGCTGGAGAGGTAGCCGGGGCTGATTCTGTGTTGGTTTTACGTATGTTAAGAAACATTGTCTGTATTCTACGCAAATGATGTCAATAGCCCTAAAATGGCAAGAAGTGGTGTAGTTGAGAGCACAAGAAAAGTGATTGGACTTAGGTGGATGCAGTGACTCTCCTCTATGTAATAAGAAGAAATGTGTGGGACAGACATGGGATGATATTGCAACTGTATACTTGGTAGGTGAAAGTGTAGACACTTGTGGAGTTTCCCATTCAGTCACTTTTCTCTGTGGGGTATGTGTGTGTGGTGGTGGTGGTGGGGAGAGTGTGTGTGTATGAGAGAGAGAGAGAGAGAGAGAGAGAGAGACAGACAGACAGACAAGTGTGTGAATTTATTGGTGAGGCCACCTATTGAAGTAAGAGAAGACCTGCGATAGGCAGAGGTTTCAGGACCATTGAGGACATCTGAAATATTTCTTAGAGGAAGTGGGTGAAAATTACCTAGAAATACACAGTAGAATTGTTTAGTGGTTTAGAAGATGTACTGAGGTTATTTATTATAAACTTAAAGCAGTTTCAATCTACCTGTTATATAATTTTCTCAAAAGAATGTTTGACTTTCTAAATATATAAACAGAGAAAATAATTTTAATAGGAGTGGGATTTTTTTTTCTAGGTGGTTTTGATTTTTAAAATAGAAGGGAGAAGAAAGGTTCGATTTGACAAAAAGTTTTGGAATAAAGACCAGGAGTTCCAAACTTGGAATAAAAGTAATCAAAGGCAGGAGGAGAGTAAAATTGTTAAGTTATAAATGAAATGCAGGTGCTGATGTGTTCCACATGACTTGAATAAGCAGTATAGGAGGATAGGAGACCATGGTCAAAAAGAAGGATGCTCGAATTGCTGGTTGTGTGTGACAGAAATATTTGGATACCGCACAGGAACAATTACGACTGTACGCGTGGGCAGCTGAGGTGAGTAGAGAAGACTTTGGGGCATGATAAGGTCAACAACCTGAGAAGTGTGTTGCAAATTACACTCAACCAAGGCAACTGCAGTAATTGGTTCTTATAGACTCTGTCAGGTGCCAACACCTTTGTGAATAAGTGGCCTGGGGATAATACCTTTACAATAATAATAGATCAATATAATGAAAATGCCACTAATAATAATTAAGATCTACCGATTACTTTTTCTCTGCCAGGAGTTAATTGCTTTATGTACATTATCTCCATTAACATTTACAATAAACTGAGGACATTAGTATCCCCACTTTGGCTGAGCAAACTAAAATCCTAAGGAACATTAGATTCAAACAAAGGTCTATCTGACTACTGAGTTCACAGTCTTAACCATTGTTTTATATTATGTATCCAACAAACTATTGCAAGGATTAACTGTAATACCTAAATGTGAAAAAATTGTCTGTGATTGTTGAACTCTAGAATGAATGCAAATGTAAAAATGCAAGGCCTTGTCCATATCATGATTATATATATTTTACTTTTCCAACCTAATTTCTCCTCTCCTGCATGCTCAAGTAATTAAACCCGTGCTTAAGTGAACAAAACCTGGGCAATTAATCTATAGCTAGAACATGGGCTTTAGTCAAAACACGTAGAGTATGTGGATCCATAAAGAGAGTCAATGAGAATGTCTCATGTTCATCTCAGTGGTGTGCTCACAGGCTTAATTCATACGCTCGCCTTTTCTCGTGGTGCCATAGAGCTGGTGAAGATTAACAGACACTGAGTGCCAGAGAACATTTTCTCCCAACTAATCAAACTAGCCTAAAAGGCAAAGGTAACCCAGTGAAAAACTGAAGAACAAGGATCATAAGCTGTAGGTACAATTGCAGTGTAGAGATAAAGTGGGCAAAAGAAGTCAGGGAACACTTCGTGGAAGAGATGGATCTTAAGCTGAATCTGAGTGATTAGAAAGATTTAGACAAGTCCTGAGAAGCAAAAAGGACTTTTAAGGCAGTCATTGAAATGGTGCTAATGATGCTATGTCCTCTATTATGGGATATCTTTAGTATATTCTTACTGATTTATACCTGAAATGAGAAGTTTAACAACTTTCTACAGGCTATTCCAGATGATTCCTAAGCTCTATGACAGAGGTACTAAATAAGTGAAAGGATGCATTTGTGTATGAGTATTGGAACTAAATAGACATTGTATCTATAATGGTACCCTTAGTTCAAAATAGCATGTGATGATATGTACAATTTTGAAAGTGGGTAATAGATATAGATGAGTTGAAGCAATAAGAAATGTTTGTATCTACACTCTCTGAAACTGTTAGTTTCAGGAGCTATGAGAGAGAACAGAAGAATGTTCTAAGAAACAGGGAAGTACATGCTTACCCATGATTTACTCCATTTCTAGAAGAGCTTATGCAAGTCCTATGACCTCTCTGGGTCTCAGGTTCTTCATCAACAAAATGAAAGGTTAGATCTGGACACACAACTCCATAGTTTTGATTCCATGTTAGAGCACTTATGAGCCTCCTTTATACTGCTTCTGCCTGGAATGATGCTGAGGAAAACAACCATTCTAATTGGTTTCATAGAATTTTCCTGAGCTTCTGAGTGATTGAACAAAGCATTTCTGAGAGAAGTACATATTTATACTCCCAATGAGTAATCACTTTTATTTAAGTAAGTAAATTGACTAGGGTAAATTTGCCACTAGATTGACTTTCCATACAGAAGAGATGTTTTTGCTATGACATTGTTTTGCTCTTTATTAAAATGTCTGTTTCATGCATATAGAGCAAGACCATTGGTGATGTGTGTTTGCAGCTCTATGGTGACAATTATCCAAATATTTTCATTATGTTCCTCATTTTTCAGGGGCTCGTACATGTTCATTTGAGGTCTACTCTTGGCAACTCATACAGTGGACTCTCAGCTAAGGGTATTTCATTTTACAGTATTCACAGAAAGCCATATTGTGCTCGGTAATTTTCTGTCTCTATGTCTCTATTTCTGTCTTTTGCACATGCACGCACACACACACACACATCCCTAAACAAATGCTGTTACAGGAACTAATCTGTATATGTACTATAGCATCACAAATAACCTAAATTAAAATAAAACTTGCCAGGCCCTTAATTTGGAACACTTTTAATGATGATGGACACATAAATGAATACAACATTTGAAGGACTCAAATTTAAACATTCAGAGGCATCATTCTCTGAGCTATTATTTCATTAGGATTTGAAGCATGAAACCTAAAAATGTGTTTCTTTCCCCTTGGAAGCAGGTACAGGACTCCCATTAACTCCAGAAGGAGGAATTATACATGAGAATGAAGGCAGACAATAGACAAATAAGTATGCATGTTCAGTTGCTAGATTAACCCAGTAGCCTATGATAGATCTTTGAGAGTCTTTATAGTCTATGAGATCAATAATCCATTATAGCTCACACTGGTGACTAAATGACTTCAGGGATTGGCAACAGCATCTGAAATCTTTTACCTTTAAGCCGTGGCTTGTAATAAATCCTAGGTTCCTCTCAAGCATACCACCTAGCTGCGATAAGGGAGTCTTAGATTTGGCACCTCAAGGAAGGCACGATAAATAAGAGGCCCTCAGTACATATTTATTGAATGAAAAAATGAACAAGGAGAAAACATTCTTTCCTCCACACTCAGATCTCTTCTTATTCTCACCTTCTCATGGGCTTGGCATATTCAAATTCTGCCTAATACCTGGTTATTTCTTCTTCTCATCTCGGACTTAATTCTAGTTATGCATGCTTATCTTCTTCTCTTACTTTAATCATGATGTTTCTTCTGCTAAATTGCAATATCCTTTGTTATTGAACTTGCTAATCAGGGACTCTTTTTGAGGGAGAGAGGTATAAGGACTTGTATCAGTGTACCTTGTTGAAGTAGGACATTGCTAGTGGCTCTTAGCTTTTGGGATTATTTTTACAGAAGGGACAGAGGAGAGAAAATACCAGTGTCCCTCCATGTCTGGCATAAAATCTCACATATAGGAGCTATTCATACAAAGTTCGATATATATATAAATGAATGGAAATAGGAATAATAAAGCTGATATGTTTAGAACATTTATATGTGTCATGGTATTAAAAGTTTTATTTACATTTCTCATTAAGTCCTCACAAGAATGCTAAAATGATATGTGTCTTCTCCATGTTTAAAGATATGAAAACTTTGAAAGAAGATGAAGAACTTTCTCCAGACCAACTAACTCATGTGTCTCTGAACCAGAATTCTTTTCTAGGTCAGTCTGACACAATTTTGTATTTGCTGCTATGATGTTCTGCATTGCTTTTTCTCCCACCGTTTTTATGTCGTGACCTTGGAATAGTGGTTGCACTGGCACTGTGAGGCAGTCTGAGTCTTACTTGTACTTTCCTAGTAGTTATGATGTCAAACTCAAGCCATGCCCAGTCATAGTGGCAATGGTTAACATGTTTAGAGATATCACATTTGTTAGCTTACATTTACAAGTTTGAATGAACGTGATGCCATTTGAGTGTTATAACGAGCCTATGAAGAGTAAGGCATGCATTTATTGTCATCATCCACTTCAAATTTCAGATGACAAAACTGAAATCAACAGCAGTGGCAAATCATAATCACCCCAAATCCATAATCTTTGTAAGGGTTCAGTCTTGATGCTATTCTATGTGTTTGGACAAATATACAAGGATTGTCCAGAAACTATCCAGCCATGTAACTGTTCTTGTTATATTGACAATGGCTGGATTTTTTTCTGGACAGCCCTTGTATAGTCACATGTATTTATCATAGAAGTATCATTTTCACTGCCCTAAAACTCCTCTGTGCTCTGCTAATGTGTCCCTCATTCTTCCACCCATGGTAACCAATTATTTTTTTTACTATCTCCATTGTTTTGTCTTTTCCAGAATGTCATATAGTTGGGATTATACAGTATGTCATTTCAGATTGGCCTCTTTCACTTAATAATATACATTTAGAACAGGCATGTCCAACTTGCAGTCCAGGATAGCTTTGAATGTGGCCCAACAAATTCTTAAAATATTTTTGTGACCTTTTTTTTTTTTTTTTTTTTTTTTTTTTTTTTAAATTTTTTTTTTTTTTTTTTTTTTTTTTTTTTTTTTTTTTAGTTCATCAAGTATCCATGTTAGGGTATTTTACACATGACCCAAGACAATTCTAATTCCAGTGTGGCCCAGGGAAGTCAAAAGGTTGGACAATGCTGATTTAAAGTAACTTAATGTCTTTTCATGGCTTGATAGCTTTTTTCTTTCTTTTCTTTTTTTCCTAATTGCTGAAAAATAGTTTATTTTTCTAATGTGCCATAGTTATTTATCTATTCACCCACTGAATTTTGGTTGCTCCCAAGTTTTAATAATTATGAGTGAAGCTTCTATAAACATCTGTGTGCTGGTTTTTAAGGGGACTTAAGTTTTCAACTCCTTTGGGAAAATACCAAGCAACATGACTGCTATATGATAAAGTAAGAGTATGTCAGTTTTACAAGAAACAGCCAGACTGTTTTCCAAAGTGACTATACCACTTTGCATTCCCAGCAACAATATATGAGAGTTCCCATTGCTCTAGATTCTTGTCAGCATTTGGAATTGTCAGTATTTTAGATTTGGACAATTCTAGTAGGCTTGTAGTGGTCATGGCAGTTTATTTTCTTATCTGAAATGACAGAGCTAATTAGTGACCTTCTGACAGTAGTTCTTGTGCTCATTTTATTATACTGGACCTTCCCCAGGTAGGTCATCGTCAGTGGCGGTGCTGTATCTCTTAACAGCCACATTTATTACTTATTTGCACCCTCCCTTTTCTTCTTCCATAATATAGAATTTGAAATAATTTCTAATTATCATATTCCTGGGAAGAAACATTCAGTAGTAAGAAGATTTTAAATATGGGTTCAGGTCATGCAATAATAACCTGTGTGATTAATTTAAAGAAATGTAACACTTCTGAGCCTTGGTTTCTCCATTTGTTAAATTAAAAATAGTATTTATTCACCTAACAGGGGTGAAGTGAAGATAAAATGAGGTAAAACTGTGAATATGCTTTCAGTCACTGGAATCACCATGTCCATGTAAATAATTGCCATTTTTTCTCTGTTTATATGTCATTTATTTATTATTTTAAATTAAATTTATTGGGGTGACACTGGTTAATAAAATTGTATAGGTTTAAAGTGTACAATTCTATAATACATCATTTATGTGTTGCACTGTGTGCTCATCACCCAGAATCGGTTCTCTTTCCATCACCATGTATTTGACCTCCTTCCCTCCCCCACCACCATTCCTGCCCACTTATCCTCTGGGAATGACTAAACTATTATCTGTGTCCATGAGTTTTTCGTTTGTTTCTCTTGTTCATTTATTGCTTTCAGTTTTATATCCTACATATGAATGAAATCTGTCTGACTTATTTCACTTAGCATGATAATCTCAAGGTCCATCCATGTTGTCACAAATGGCAATATTTCATCTTGTATTATGACTGAGTAATATTTCCATTATTTTAAAAGATCAAGAATGAACCACAATGAAATGTTATTTCAGAGGGTACCCAGTATCAGTTCTTTGTTAGAATCCAGATTTCCTCTTCTTCCAGGGAAGGTCAGTTTGTCCCAGGCCCAAGCTACTGATGATACCCAATGCCCAAGGTTTTTAAATGCAAGAAACATGTCTGCTTCATGCTTCATGTGTCCTGTACTGTGTCTTGTGCATAAAGAAGACAGGTAAATGTGTGTGGAATGGAAGGAATTTGATTCCCTGGAGGCTGGTTGTACTTCTGCTAAGGCAAAACAAATGTTTCTCATCTGGATTCTAATCCAGATAATGAGTGATATAATAAAAAACAGGAGAGGGGGAACTCTGTGGAATAGAAATGGAAAAAAAATTACAAAAGGAAATAATTTTCCCTCTGTGTCAACATTTCCATATTCAATACAATTTATTTGTGAAGGAATTATGGACCTAGTGCACACTGTTTTTCTACTGAGGGGATTTTATACAAATCAGCCCTTTGATCCTAGAAAGTTTACAATTTTGTTACAGAGATATGATCATCAGAACCATGAAAAATAAAACCAAAGTAAGTTTTATTTTTATTAAATTCACTGCTAATAAATACTGTATGATGTCTTATACATGTATGTACACATGCCCACATTTCTAAGATAATCATAGTAACCCTAGGAGAAATTGCAACTTTCCCAATTGTACAGAAGGAAAAACAGAGTAAAATATATTAAGTGATTTCTTTATAGTCTAAACTAGAATATGGAAGAACTAAGATTCAAATTTATCTAAGGCCAACTATGCAAGTTATGCCATTGTAAAAGTGTAAAACTTTGTGTTTCTTATTAAAATAATGACAGTATATGATCTGGACCATCAGATAGAATGCTTTTAACTTAAGTTGTTCTCTAAATGAATAATGTATTTTCAATAAGTTAATGAGAACAATCATATTGTGAAGGAAGGTCATGAAGATATTCTTTTGGAAGAGAGAATAATTGCCAGATTAGTTAAATATTTTCAAACTTTTGGGGTTTTTTTTCTAAATTTAAATTGTATCATTTGAATTATAGCCTTCTTTCTTACTTAATATGCTTTCATCCAATCATCAAAATAAAATATTACTAGGTACCAGTCAGGCAATATTCTAGGTAGTAGGAATACAGCAGAGAATAATACATAAACACATAATACATAAAATACAGAGGCCACTGGAGAAAGAATAGGAGCAAAAACCATATGCTTCTAAGGAGGGATAGGAATCCCTCCATTTTTCCCTATCTTAGGAACCAGGCAGAGATCGACTCCTTCTGGGGGAACTAGAGTAGAAGAAAAATACATCTGTCCATGGAAAAGGAGCATGAAAGACTTTGGGGCCAAGGCTCTTGCAATGATAGAAGCAGAGGTCTACTACTTCTAAATGAGAGAGAAGAGAGTTTGGCTGCTATGGGGATTGAATGACAGGAAAACTGAGACACTTAACTCTAAATCTCAGGTACACAGGTTTGGCCTAAGATTGAGCCTGAATCAAGAAAACTAAATAATGTTCCCTGCTTCTACCATGAGCCAATATAATAAGCAACAGCAATTTGTCACTAGGAAAGGGGAAAGAAGGGAGACCCTCTCTGTGGTATCAGGACTGCTGAAAGCTGAGAATGGAGCAGGAAGACTATAAAAGGCTTTCCTGTCACTGAAGGAATTTGAAATCTGTGGTACATTGAGAGTAATGATAGTAATAACAGTACCCAAACACAACTCAGGCTCAAGTATAAATGGCCTGACAAGAGGAAAAGCATGGCCATTTTCAGTCCTGAATACTATTAACCTTAATCTCTAGTATTCTTCTACATGCAATACTGGCATTCAGCCAAATATGCTAAGACACATAAAATATTAAGAGTAAGTGAAATTCATGAACTTTGGTCTAATTGATTCTAATAAGTAAAATGAGTATGCATGATGTCCAAGTGATTTTTATCAAAGAAATTCAAGTTTGGTTCAGCAGTCAAAACCAAACAATATCAGCCATCATATTAAAAGACTCAAAAATAAAAAGTGGTCATTTTAACAGATGCAGAAAAATCATTTCACATAATTCAAGATGTAGTCATGATAAACTCTCAATCTATAAAGAGTAATTATGAGAAAAAAAACTTCAGATAATACACTTATTGGTAAAAGACTCTGATTTTCCCCTATAATCAAGAACAATGCCAGGATAGTTACCTCTTACCATATTCATTTAACATTGTACTGGCAGTGATAGCCAGTGCAATAAGACAAGAAAAAGAAATAAAAGCATAGAGATGGGAAAGAAAAATTAACATCTTTATTCACTGATTATATCATATATGTTCAAAATATTTTTTAAAAATCTACTAGAACAGGTTAAATTCAATAGTAATTACTTGATCAAGTAAGTGTCTCAGACTTCTAGTATAATCACTCTTGTTATATTGCCATTTCTCTTAAGCATACACCGTGGCTTCATATAGAGTTCCCTCTGAGCAGTAGACAATAGGAGGAAAATATTCATGCAGATAATCCCATGTAACATGTGAGTATCATTTGAAAGTGAACTGATGCAGCTTAGCTGTATCATGGGGAGTTCTATAGGATAGGGGGGAAACACAATGGGCAAAACTAAGCTGTTTACTTGTTTGTTCCCTTTGACTGGAAGGAGAGGTGGCCAGAAATAAAGTTCTATGTAAATTCATGTCTATTAATGGTTTGGCTAGATGGTGGTGCAATTGAAAGGAACATGATTGAAAAATTGATGACAAAGAGGCCTGGGGAGATGATCATTAACTGTGAGAATATATGTGTTTCAATTTGAATGCTCATCAAAGGGCATCCATTGCAAAGAAGACTGTCAGCGATTATGTGAATCAGATGGCTTATTTTGTCAGTGTCAGTAAGTCTCCCTACCTAGCCATCCTGTTGAGTCCTTAATGGATTCATGAGCAAAGGAGCTTCTGAATTCTCTGTTGAACAAGATGAATTATTATGTGGGTATGACCATGATGGCAGCAAGAGAAATTATATATGAGATGAACAAAACATGGACTGATCTATTGCCATAGTTGATCATCTAATCTGAAAACAGCAGAGACCAGTGCCGCAGCATTACTAGGGTTTGGTGGCACATAGTGATAGGTTGATGACACAAGATGCCTTTCATTATAGAAGAGACATCAACCATCCTTACTGAGTAGTTCTTTACTTAAAAAATTGATATTTCCCTTGCACAAATATTTTTGCCAGCATCATTTCCCATATTTTATTCATTATGTCATAGCATTCCAAATAACATTAATATAACAGATGTAGAGAGGTATTGGGCTCATGCTGACAGGATTAACAAGTCCTATAAGTAGCCTCTTACCCCAAAGCAACTTTTACAGATGTAATTATAGCTCAGGTGGTGTGACAACATCTTGCAGAGCTGTGGCGTTATCCTAAATACTATTAATACTCCCTGACCTAAATATGAAAATGTTTCTCCCAACACCAAAATATAAGCATCTAGAAATCAAGAGATAGTAGTAGGAATGGCTAGTCTTACTCCTAACTGATCCACCTGTAAAAGTTATTTCTGTTTTCATAAGATATAAAGCTGTATTAGGAGAAGCCATTGTTTTCTGGAGAAATGACAGGCAGATTTATGAGCAGTTTCATGCATTTTTTTAGCAGCAGCTTTGCCAGGATCCTTTCTACCCCTGGTGTTATATAATGCTGGAACCCTTTATGGTTACTTCCTGGTGATTCTTGATATTTGCAATACCTTCCTGGATAATTTTTAAGAATTTCCCATTCAGTTGCAGGAAGCTACGACATTTGGTGTTTGCTCTTGTGACCTTTGTTCCCAGCTACTCAGATGGCTGTATAAGCCTCTAATTCCATTATTAAACCCTTCCTACTTGCAATACCTACCATGGTTTCTGTTTTTCTGCCTGAATTTTAGCTGATACAGGAAGAGAAAACAAATCACCAGTGGGGGTCCCAGTTAAGAGATCAGTGTGAAATGGTAAATGTAACTAAATTGGGAAAATGTAAAGTTGTGTAGGTAGCCACAAGAAGCATAGTTCACTGGGATGAAGCTTTCAAGCTATTCTTATATCATGGATATAGTAAAGTCTTTACTTAAATGTATGAAAGATAATAGTAAATCCTGTCTGTTGGGAGTTATTTAGCTTACAAAACACTTTCATACACAATATTTGTTTTGGATTTGAGGAGAGATCTCATAGCACGGAAGTGAAACATATCCCCTGTCTCACTTGAGTTCTCCCCGTCGCCTTAACTCCACACCATAGCAAGCCTTTGAGTGGTAGGGTAGGAGCTATTATATGGCCTTTACAGATTATGATACTGAGGCTTTTAACTGTTAGAGTTATCCTATTCACTTATTCATTAAACAAATGTGCATTGGTCATTTACTGTGTGTCAGGCATTGTGTTAGAGACCAGATAAAAGAACAAACAAGACAAACATCTCTTTTTCCTCATGCTTCTTATTCAGTGGGGAACATAGATATTAAATAAATGATTTTTAGTATGAGAAACACTTTTTAAAAAGGGAGAGCAAAGGGTGCTATGGAGACCTCAACTGTAATGATACTGGGAGCAAATACCTACAGTTACTGAGACTTGAAGAATGGCTAAGCAATGGTATGTGGTCCAAATTTACAGTCAGGGAATAGCACAGCCTGGAATGCAATTCAGGTCCCCTGACTTCTGCTCCAAGGTTTTCTTCACTATATAGTGTTGGAGTTGCAGCTGCTTTCCTGACTTGGAGGAGGAGGCTCTGTAGTATTTGTATCAATCTGAAAATAAGTAAAATACCTAATGCTTATAGCTAGGTTTAATTAGATGTTGTTTCATTATAAACTATATGTGTGTGTGTGTGTGTGTGTGTGTGTGTGTATCAACAGAATATTTAAATCTATGTGACAGGACCTAGGAAGGCCTATTTTATAGGCCCTCATTTCTTTTTAAGGGTCTATAAATAGAGTCTAAACTGTTCTATTGAATCATGTGGAATTGCTAATATTTAATCATTATGACTTCCAAAATGACAGTTTCATATGGTTCTCACCTAATACTAAGCTAACAGACTCAGTCCAGAGTTAAAGTGTTCCAAACAATTCTTTCAACTCCTTTTAAAAACACGAGATATACTTTAATAAAACATAATTGTTGTAGGTACAAATAGCATCAGACTTAGATAATCATAAAATCTGGAGAATGCACAATTTGAAGGCTGCCATTATAGTCAGGAAGAGAAAGCACTTTTAGAAACTTGTCTTACTACAAATTAACTTGACCAGGTCAATAATTTGAGAACTAAAGATCTACAGGATATAATTGACTGTTTTGCTTAAATCAATAACAAATTGACTTTAAAACAGTCTAAATTATAGTGACAGTCATGGTGACAGTTAGAAAGCATTCTTTCTAAATATAAATTACTTGAAAGTTTGAAATGAGACTGTCATATAATAGTGAAACAAAGTCTGAAACAAGTAAATATTTTCATTCCTAGCATTTGATGCTGATGAATATTTACAAGCAAATAATATAATTTTAAGATTTGCATTGAGAGACTTCCATTAAAATTTTTTATGACAATTTACAAACAGTGTGTTTGCTGGGAAAGTGGAGAAACAAAGTCCCACATGTTGCCTGTGAAACTCGAAGTTGGTAACATCTTTGAGGATGAGAATTTGGTAACATGTACTAAAAACTGATGAATGTTTATACCACACATTTTCAATAGGAATGATATCGCCTCCAAAGGAGAGATAAATTAATTGGTTGGATTGATTAGTGAAGAGTCAAAAATCTTGTTCTTTTAATGTATAAAACACCACACACACACACACACACACACACACACACACACACACTGACACTCACACTCACGAAAGCTGTCCAGGAAGTATCCAACCATGTACTATGAAAAATAGAGGCATTTATGGCTGGATTTTTTCTGAACAACCCTCCTACACACATGCACACATGCACACACAACACACATAGTGGCTGGATACTTTCCAGATTACCTCTGCCTGTCTCTCTCTCTCTCTCTCTCTCTCTCTCCCCATATATATATATGGTTTGATCTATTAAAATTACATGAAGAAGTGATTAGGAAAAATCAATCTAAAACAGCCCTATGGGCAAATAATAATGAAAAAAAAAGTTGAGAAACACTGGCTTACATCCTTTGAGTCAATAGCTGACAAACATAGGAATTTTTAGATAATTATTAAAATTTAATTCTAAGGATAATGACTAGAATATGGCAAATAGAGACCTAATAAAATATTCACAGCAGTGCTATTTATAATAATAAATAATTGGAAGATACCCAAATTTCCAAAAACAGAGGATGATTAAATAAATTGTTGTTTATTCCCACAGTGGAATGAAGTACACTCATTGCAAATGTAGTAGAAATTTGTATGGTATAGAATATGTTCATAATTCTATAATTGAAGAAAATTGTATAATATTATATTATCACTTTGTCAAAATATATATTGACAATTATTCATACTACAAAATTAATTAAAAGGCTTAATACCAAAGTATCAATGAGTGAAAAATTATAAACATTTTTTCTTTCTCAACTGTGTTTTATTTTCTTTTAATTAAATATTTATTTCTATGAATTTAATATCTGTGCATAATTGAATATTTAATACTAGTACATAGATTTTTAAAAAAGGATATGCTTTCCCCATTCCTTTATTCCACTTGCCTTAGGCAACTACTTTCAACTTTTTAAAACTATTTTCCTCATGGTTACCTCCATGTAATTTACTTTCCTTGTTATTTCTTGACTTTTTTAACTGGTTAGGCATGCTCTAATGACTTCTTAGAATATCATATTTGGATTTATTTTTCTTATGTTTCCCTCAACAATCACAAGTACTTTTTCTCTCATTAGCCATATCAACATATTTATATTATGTATTTTGAATGCTTATTATTCTGTGCTTAATTAGTATAGTTAAGAACTAATGCGTGTTGTTGAACTCCATAGTTTACTATGATTGCATTGTCTCTCTTATTCATGTATTTTTTCTCGCCTCAGATAGGATAAACTTTGTCATTTATGTGGCAGAGGGAATCTGGTTTCCAACAACTCCTTATGCAAATTTTCAACATTCTCCTGTTTATAATATCATATTTCCTTGCAGAGAAATAACTGGGTCCTCCAGTTCCTGAGTTTTTCTAGTGTTTAGGAGAATAAATTAACTTGTTTCTTGCTGGCTTCCCCACCTGCTTGCTTACATCAGATCCAAGAAAGTTAAAAGCTAACTATGCACTCATTTCACTTTCTGTCAAACTTCTGCTGAAACTTCTGCTTTGCTCTTGCACCCTTGCCTGCTCTCTTTTCCATTGTACATTACATTATTGTAGATTTTTTAGTATGCTTTTAGTGGGGTTGAGGAAACAGACAAGATTCTTCTCTTAATTTACCACATTTTTTCTGAAATTCTTCATAATTATTTTGTTTATTTTTCTCCCAAGGAACATATTTTACTTGGGAAATTATGATAATAATCCATATAAAGATAATCCTATTTCACTTCTTATAAAACCTGCTTACCACCCCAAGACATAGCTAATCTCTGAACATGACTTCTATAATGGCCAACTACTGTCTCCATCATGACTAGACATTCCTTCTCTACTCACTCATTAATTAGACTCTACCCTGTATTTGTTTTTCCTGTAGGGACAATTAGTTAATCTCGAGATTCTGAGCCTGTTTACTCTCTACCTCTGTATCTCCTACGTCTCTATTATTGCTGCTCCTACGTAATCACTGCCTACTTATGCCCTCCCTTTCATAACCTTTCTTACCCTCATCTAAGATCTCTGCCTACTTCCTATAACTCTATTGCTAGTCTTGCATTGACATAGAATTTCCTTATTAGTAAAATGTCCACTAATTTAGAGCAATAGGAAGATAATGAATATAAGATCAACATGAAAAGTCCATTTTTTATGATATTGTGTCATGAGGACACTGTTATTGCTATTTTCAAGAAAACAGAAGTATACCATAAAACTATATCATTTACATTATCATATGTGGTACTTGTTAAGATACGGTATTTTGTGTACATTCGCACTGCACTTAGGAAGATTATTCACTTACCTACTTTTCATTAGGTATAAGATTCTTAGAAGTTATTATTATAAGGTTTTTATATGCCTAACATTTAAATAGTGAACTTTTTTCAATGGACTTAGCTGAACACACTTTAAATGTGTTCTAAGGATTCCAAATACAAGAATATTTTTTTTAATTTTATTTATTTTTTAAATTTATTATTATTGTTAGACTTTGACATCTGTTAGCAAAGATTATTTTTGTATTAGCTTAAATTTAGTCAGAAAAAGAATTCACTATAGACCATTCAAGCAGAAATTAACTATTAAAAGTTACTGGAAGAACTATGAATGAAAAGGGAAAGTCACCAGAAGATTTTAGGAAATCAGGAAATTTCAAGAATCAAAGGAAATGTCCAATAATTATTCTAACTGCCTACAATAATAAAGAGGAAAATATACAGAAGGGTGCCAAGAAGGCACTGGCAGAACTTCACATCTAGATTTTGTGAAACCTGCAAACCTCCTACTGTTGTCACAGGAGCAATAGCATTGGTTTCCAGGTCTCTAGTATTGGAACCCTTCACTCCGCAGTGTTCCACGTACTTCTTCAGGGAATTCCCTATTGTACAAAGTTTAGGATGTAGGCTTTTATATTTAAAACTTGTTCGTATTAGTTCCAAAGGTGGACCCCCTGTGGGATGGTGGCTTGTGTTAACAAGCTCTCAGGAGACTGATACATCAATCAGAATTCCAGACTCTTAAATTACAATGAAAGCTATAACTGCTCAAGAGAATAGATAACAGCACTAGTTTGAGCTTTACCTTCAATCCCCATGGGCAAGCTACTCAGGAAGCCAAGTTATCAGACGGTTGCTGGTGGAGCATGAAATCAACAATGGGAATTAATTATAGGATTTGAATATTTAAAGGCGGGAGGCTGAGATAGCCTGATATATCTATTGTAACAATAAAGATATGGATATATGCCTTCCAGAAAGATCCAATAATCAAACTGACTCCCTTGAATGGTGCTTGTAAGAGGCTCTGCCAACATTAAATCTCACAGAGAATTTAAGTCTCATCAATACTCTTTCTGATTGACATATTCTTTTGTATGTTAATTCATTGAATAATGTTGATGTCAAATTTTTCTAGCCCTGAAGAAATTGTTTCTTTGAAAAGTGTTTAGGGCAATTATTTTATTCTTAATTCCTTCCTTTTTAATGAAAATGAAGAATCCTTGCTATCATCTTCATTTACAGTAGATATACTAAAAAGGAAGTTTGTAGCTAGTATCAATCCCACATAAACTTTTATCATGGCTTTTGTTTGCTCATTTTAGCTTGCAATTATAAGCCTCTCTTACCTTGACTGAATATTTTGAATAGGAAACCATGTCTCATTCACTTTTATCTAGCAAATGTAGATGTTTTAAAAAGTTGATTGAATGAATAAATGAGTGACTGAATAATATTCAACATAAGTGGCTACATACTAATGTGTTTAGATTTTGCCTTGAAAGGTACTTAAATTGAAGATGGATGACTTGTTAAAGATGCTATAGGGATAAGCCTAATGTTCATGTTTAATTTTTGAATATTTTCAAAATTCTCATTTATCTTAAAGCTGCAATGGAATCCAATCTGTTTAGGTAGGGAAAGTTGCTGGCAAGAAATAGTGACATTAGTAATAGCTGGTAGAAGACAAGGAGGTTGTTAACATTCTCAAACATTAGGTAATTACTTATTTTATTAAATTTATTTTAAAAAATTTTCCAATTTTATTGTTATAAAGTTGACATATAACATTTTATAAATTTAAGGGGTGAAACTTGATTATTTGATACATGCATATATTGCAAAATGATTACCACAGTCATGTTAGTTAATACTGGGGGTGCCAAAACATGTATACACGTTTTAAGAGATGTGATCTATGTATTACTTTTGAAGTTGAATTGAATTAAGGTAGCAATGTGTTTTATGACTTTGGATCAAAAGATGGCATTAATCAAATGAATGCTAGCGTCTCTATGTGACAGGCAGGACAGTAAAAGACAATGGCAGAAGCACCATTGTTGTTTGAGGAGCGCAATACCATTTGCCAGGACAATGGATAGGACAAAGAGGTGCTGTTGAGTTTCCCCCACATTCTCCTAACTTAACACCCCTTGACTTCTACCTATGGGGCGGGGACCTTAAAGAATGTGGTGGACCACAGAAAACCAGCTACACCGGTGGTACTTTGGGAAGAAATTGAAACGGCATGCACACTGATACAAGTGGATGCTTTGGTTAACTGTGCTCAAGCAGTAGTTCGCTGTGATCAAAATTGTCTGAACACTGATGGTAAGCACTTGGAGCACCTCTTGTAATTGCAAACGTCAAATGTGACTTATATTCATCTTTTGTTATTGGTATATATTGAGTATTACAATTTTAATATAATTTTTTCCTTTCTGAAAAAGTTTATACATTTTTGGCACTCTCTGTATATCGATGCCCTCATATAATTACCTTTGTGTGTGTATTTGTAGTGAGAAAATTTAGAATCCACTCTCACTAAATTTTAAGTATACAATACAGTATTGTTAATTATTGTCACCACATGGTACATTAGATCCCCAGAACTTAAAACCCTTCGAACATCTTCCCTTTCCCCCCACTGTTCTACTCTCTATTTTTATGAGTTCAGCTTTTTAAAATTGCACTTATGAGATCACACAGTATTTTTCTTTCTCTTATTTCACTTAGCATCCTACCCTCAAGTTTCATCCATGTTATTGAAAACATGATTTTCTTTTCTTGTGGCTGAGTGATACTCACACACACACACACACACACACCTTCTCTACTGATTCATATATTAATAACATTTATGTGGTTTCCATATCTTGGCTGTTGTGAATAATGCTGCAGTGAACAGGGAGGTGCAGATACCTCTTCAAGATAGTTATTTAATTTCCTTTAGATATATACGGAGAAGTGGGATTGCTAGATCATATGGTAGTTCTACTTTTAATTATTTGTGTCTTCTTCAATTTGTTTCATGAATGTCTTGTAGTTTTCAGTGTAAAAATATTTTACCTTTTTGGTTAAATTTGTTCCTAAATATTTTATTATTTTTGATGCATCATCGTGTTACATATTATCAGTGGCTGCTTTTGACAATAAGAAAGTTCAATCATTGTAACAGAGAGTATATGGAGCCCATAGCTGAAAATATTTACTGTCTGGTCCCATACAGAAAAAGTGTGCCAACTTCTAAACTAAACCACAATATAAATTTAGTCTTTGTCCTTAAGATGAGAGTATTAGCAGTAAAAATGGTTATCAAAAAGGAGTGGGTTGAGTTAGTGAGTGCCTGAGATGACATGGAGCTGGCTTTATTAGCAGATGAGTATCCTGAAACACCATTCTTCATAAGAGCATGGCTAGGGAGAGAATGTTCCAGATAGATGACAGGGTGATGGAATGGTTTGGGATATTTTTTAGATGAGGTCTAGAAACAAAGAGTGGTGGCTTCAGAAATTTGGTTAGGAGAGACAGGGAGTCAGGAAAAGGCCTAAACTCTGCAATTCAGAAGGTATTTGGGAGGCTTCTGAAGTTGTGTTTTTCATGTTTAAAACAGAGAAAGGGCCAATGAAGAGAGGAGATAACAAGAAGGTAAAGGAGATGGTGGAAAATGCGTGATCTTAAGTCTGAAATAATGGAGTTGAAACCCTGGGCAAGTTGTTTAACCTCACTGTATGTCAATGTGCTCATCTGTAAAGTGAAAACAATCACATAACTCATATACTCCATAAGATAATGATGAGGACTAAATGACATGCAAAAGATGGATTAATCTGTTCCTTCTCTCATCCTGCTTCCTTCCTTCTCCACCCTCCTCTTTTGCATCTTTTTTTTTTTTATGTCTTTGATGTCTATACTTTCCCCCATGGGTTGGTGGCAGAAAGTGCGAACACCAAAGAGGTGTGGGATGTTTTGTGAACTGGAGATACAGAGAGGAGAGGAAGAAAAAGAGGTGCTTATTTATCCAGGGCCATTTTGGAGGGGAGGAGCAGCTATAGAGCCCTGCTTGGGGATCTCTCACTTCCTTAAAGCTCTGCAGCTTCCTGTAATTGACTTTCTTTGTACACTGTACTGTCATTGCTAATTCCTATCAATTTGTTCCCCATTACTAACCCCAGGTTTTATTTCCTGATAATGTTTGCAAGTGTCTTCATAGCAATTGACTAGCTCTGTTTTAGATTGTGTCCCCCAGGTACATCAACTCTCATCATTTCTCAAGTTGAATTTTGTTATTGTAAGATTTGCTGAGGATAAAATGTACATTCTGTCCTTTCTTAGATAAGCAGTTTTGTTTCTCTTGAGAGACACTATTTGGGCCCGAGACAGTATTTCAGATATCTGATCTTGTTATTTCTTCTGAATTTGGACAACATCCACACAACTTTGTCACTCAACTACAAGGAAACCAATAGAAGGTGTCCATATCCTCGCTTTACCCTTTAGCACTTGCTGCATCTGCTTAGAGTTGTGGGGCTGGCATAAGATTTTCATGAGCGTGGGACCCCTGGGTTATTTCTACAATCTCAAATTAATTTAGTAATCAAATGATTACTGTTTTAAAAACAATATTTAGAGTCATACTAGGTAGAAGATAGGAAAACATGTCCTCATTGTGTATTTACATTGTTAGAAATATGTATACAGAAGCAACTTAATTTTTCAGTATGTTTATGGAAAAATTCAGCACCTGCCATCTCTTTTAGCTCTTTACTATGGGCTGACTTCAAAAACATTTTCTCTTCTGACAAAACCCACTAGGATTTTTTTTTTAAGGTCCATAAAATGAAAAGATAGTGTTGGAGAACTTGGAAAATCTGGCTTTTGTCCTCAGCATCTTTTTTCTTTTTTAACTTTATTTATTACTATATTACATGAATGGTTCATTCACCTACTCAGTAACATTGTTTTGTTTTTTTTTTTTTTGAGTTTCTACTATGGGCAGGACAAAGTAGACACATCTCATATTTGGGGTGCTTGAGGTCTGGCATAGTAGATTGATAGTTCATTATCAATTTAGCCTAAATACAGTTAGTATGAAAGCATATAAGAGGGTTTTATTTCCCTGCCTTTCCCTTCTGGAGGAAATGGGTTTAAGCCAAGCCTGAAGGATGGGCCATTGGTGATTAGGAGTATTTGCTGTGGGCAGCTTTCCAAGCTCTAGGAAGAATAACATATTCTCAGGCCCACCCGGGGTCTGCTCTCTAACGAAGGATGGGGAGAGTGGCAAGGGAAGAGAACAGAGGCCAGAGAGGCACGGGAGGCTGTACAAAGTCCATGGATATTTTTCATTTTATTACCTTTCATTTCTGTCGTCCTTTGCCATTTTCAAAGTACTTTCATACAAAATGCCATTTCGCTGACCTAGATCTTGTGAGTTCTGGTGGGATGATCTGTGGAGAGAATAGAGGGCTATCAGTATTTGCTATATAAATCTAGTCACTTGAAAGAATTTCTTTTTAGCCAATTTATTTCCAATATTGAGAGCACATTGTTTGAGAATGTAGTTTAGGTCCTAATTTAGTGATATATTCTTTATAATACCTAATGTTTATGTCTGAGTACTCTATGTATAATAATATATTGAATTCTCCTTTCCTTGCAAGAAAAGTACTATTATTATCCAACATTTACAGAACATAAAAAGGAGACATGTGCCAAGGTTACACAAAGGTACATAACAGAGATAGAATTTGAATACAGACATCTGGCTCCAGAGCCCCAATATTGAACTATAAAGTGAGACAGCCTGGCCTAAGGTTTTGGTTTTTGCTCCTGTCTGAACTCTAATGCTTTGCTTTTTGTTAGAAGCCTTAACTTTATGTCTTCATAAAAACAAGGAATCATTATAGATGCTCCTGAGAAGTCTCAGATTTTCTTTTAGAATATAGCTTTCAATTAACCTAAAGAAGGAGAATTTAATATGTGATGGATATAATGTATATATGCATATATATTAATATTAGTGTCAAGGTGAATTATAATTGATTTACCTATTGAAGAGAAGCTATATTTTTGTAAGTGCCATTGGTTAAGTAATAGACGGCTGTACTTAGCAATCAAAAATTGGTTATTCTCCCTTCTAGTTGTAGTTTTAATATAGAAACATAATAATTTCCTTTGTTCCAGGGGGTCTCTGAGAGTCAAAGGTAAGTCAAAGGTGTTATGGATTTTCTATTTTGGGAAATGTTAGAACATACTTCTAACTCACATAAATCTTTATTTCCCACTCTCCAGTGACTCCTTCCAAACTGTCAGTTTACGTATGTATAAGAATCAGCAGAGTACAAATGTTTTTATTAAATATTTATCAGATTAGAAAAAGAATTAGAAACTGGTGTTATTATGAGTGTCTGAAATTATTACATTTATATAGTGAATCATTATTTCATCAATAGGTATTTATTAGGCAGCTACTGTGTTACAGATTACTGTGAAGACTGTAGAATTCATTGTGATCAAAGTAGTTATGATCTCTCATTTTATAGAGATTCAAATTCAGTAGAAAAGATAAACATTAAATGAACAATTATGAGTATAATAATTAGTAAACAGAAGTACACAGGAACATAAAATACCTTAATTGCATTGATCTCCGTCTTTTTTACCTCTAACATTCTATCATTCTACACCTCAGTAATACATGAGTAAGGTAATATGTGTTACTGAGCATTTGTGTAACCTAAAGAAAGCCAGGGCATTAAAATAGTCAAGACATAAGGGATTATAACACCTCTCTGTACTTCACTTCCCCGATCAGGATGACCAAGACCAGTGGTTCTCACACTTGTATTTCCTGAAATAAGTAATACAAGTTTCTGAGTTCTCAGTGCATTAGAACAACCTGAAAGAATGTTAAAACATAGTTGGATGTATCTCCTTCCCTTCCCCACAAAGTTTCTGATTGAGTAGGTCCTGGTGCTACTGAGAATTTGCTTTTTTAACAAGTTCCCAGGTGATGGTGGTAATGCTGATTTGGGGATCACTACCTTGTGAATAACTGACCTAGATAGCCTTGAAAACTTTTATCTCTGAAGTACTATGTACTGTAAGAAATAGAGCTACTGAAGAAGCTTTCATAACTAATATTTTTGTAGCTATTATCTCCCCTGGAGTGAGTTTACTGTGAATTTTTAAAAAGTTCTAGTTGGTTAATAATTCTAATCATATTTTCAACTATTAAGAATGATTATAGAATGCCATAAAACTCAATGCCAATAATACATACCCACCACATCCCTGAATTCACAGGTCTTGAAGAGGTATTTTGGAGGCAATCCAGCTAGAGTAGAGTTAATATGATAAGTTTATAATATGAAGATTCTTTAGTCATAATTACTCATGCCAATGATAATGAACAAAAACCCAACATCTCTCAGCCCCAGTGAGAAGAAAACAGTTGAAATAAGAAGAAACATTTCTAATAAAAGAGACAGTCATTTTCAAAATCTTTGAGTCAAAGTATTTCCCATGTCTTAATGTAATTTGAATCTTCTTTAAAATGTATGCAAGGATACAATAGT